>VCCN01002867.1:787544-810252 GCA_006491835.1 Architeuthis dux
CTGTCACACTTATTGTATCAGTAGCAGCCATCAGCCCCTCTCTCTCTTCCTACCCTATTATTAAACTATCTTTCCTTTTTCCTCCTCTCCCTTCCAACTCTCTTATTAAACTACCCAACTTTCTTTTCTCGCCTCTTATTAAACTAACTAATTTCTTCTCTCCCTTCTGTCTTCCTACCCTATTATTAAACTCTTTTCTCCCTTCCTACCATGTCTGTCACACTTATAGTATCATTAGCAGCCATAAGCCGAGCCTGTCATTGTACACTTATGATAACACATTAACGACTAGTATTCTTAATAATTTAGCATTTTACCGGAAACTCTTGTGATGAAATGTAATGTATGTATTTATTAGGTTGTCCAGAAAATAATGGCTGGATTGAAAAGATACATAACTATCTGGGATGGGGCCATGCAAACTATTATATTTAAAAGAAAAATACATAAGTATATAAAACAATGATTAATCTTACAATATATACATGTAGACTAGAAGAATTTAGAGTATATATTATATTACATCATAACTAAAATGTGGTATAATAAAATTGGCCATTATTTTCCAAACAACATATTATATTCCCATATCTCCAAAATCAAGAACTTACTGAAATAATTTTTAAATTGATTCCTCTTATTTTATGCCTATTGGCCAGTAATCTTTCAAGAAATGTTATACATGAATAACCCCTTTGTCACAACAACAACTCTGCCTTGTAGCTATGTTGAATTTTTGAAAATATACATACTTTCATTTTGCCTTGAAGAAGAAATGATTATTGATTCTTTACATGAAAATACATGATATGAAATAGAACAGCCATTCTCAGGATTGATTTTCAAGATTTTTTGCTGAAAAATAAAAGAAGCTAGCAGCCTCTTAAAAAGCTTTTGTGGAAAGGATTCTACATTAAAAACTATACACAGAAAAAGACAGAATGGTGCTTGTGTTAATGATCGAATAAACTAAAAGGATTCTTTTAAGTTGGTCTGTGTTATTATTATTTTAGGAATTGCTGTACAAGAATATAAAAGGAAACATGTTAACATTTAAAAAAATGAGCAGAAAACAGAGTAGTTATTTAACAGCTATCACATGCTCATACTACTATAAAATTATTCTTCCCATTCACTGACATTGTCGGCCAGTGTCTATATCTTGTTAGAAACCGTCAATCAAAACTGTCAACATAGGTTTCTTCAGTTTTTAAGTGATTCTGCCTGCCTGGCTGGCTTTCTATTTATCTATGTGTTGTGCATACAGGCCATACTAATGGAGCTAGAGGGCTGAAAATTTAAACATTTACTACTTATTATGTCTAGAAATAACTTCTTTTTTTTTTTAAATTCCTCCCAAAATAAGTTTTTACTGTGGGGTTCAATTTACAATGTAAGTTCATGCTAAATTGGTCCCTTAGTTTGTGTCTGGACGTTTTAGTGATCACCGCCCAACAGAAGGCGAGAGAAGTAACTTATTCATTGATCATCCGTTTTTCCAATTTTTTAATTGATCACCCCCCATCAAGGCATGCTGCCAAAACACATTGGTCATGTGACGGTTTCTATTGAGTAACTAACCAGGCCTGTTTTTTTAGTTTTCCTTAGATACCTTTCTAGAATTCATAAATGCCATCAGTTCCTAAAAATATAAGCAAGAAAGGTAAATTGTAAAAACTATCTAAGATATTCTACAGGAAAGGTAGTGTCCTGTCTCTTAAGAGACAGCTTAGTGATCTTTGCAAGTTTCAAGTCTGATCGAAACCAGTACTTTATTCCTACAAGTTTTTTTATGACTACTCCCTTGGCAGGATGCAAGTCCACCGAAGGGATACCTCCAACATAATCACACAGCTTAGAGTGTACTCATTTAGCTGCTGTGTGCACAGGGAAATTTGTCCTAATGAAGATTTTTTCCACACTCTTCAATCGTACCGGGAATCAAACCAGGGAACTTCTGTGTGTGAGGCAGACGTGCTAACCATTACACCATCTGAGCGGACCATTCTACAGGAAAATGAACATGTAATTTGTTTTTGAACAACATGGCTGTAAACATTGTTTTAGTCTTATCTTTTATTAAAGAGAAATGGTTTTTCATTATAAAGGCTGCAGCTACAAAGTAAGACTGTCTTATTTCAAACAATACCTATTTAGCAAAAACAACATTTAACTAGTTGAAGCAATGAACATTAGACTATAACATGATGCAATTAAAATTACAGTGAACCTTCGTTAAAACAGACTAATCGAGGGGGAAGGGTGTCCGTTTTAGCTGATTATCAGGGTTAATACTGAATAGGATATTGGAAAGTATATACACTGTACACTGATACATCATATAACTATATATAAAACATATATATATTTTATGAAATTATTTAACATATATTGAGGTTAATTAGTTCAGGTCCAATTAATTAAGATCTGACTCCTCTGAAAATCCCTAAACTGTTATAAATTTGTTTACTTCTAACTGTGGAGAAGTAATTTTAATAGTAATTTTGAAGTGGTCTGGTTACTAATCTAGCTTTAAAATACCTAGATCTAGCTCCAAATTACCCAGATCTAGCTCCAAAATAGCTAGATCGAGCTCCAAAATTGCTAAATTGGCAACCCTCGTTATCACGACTCGAGGGAATTTAGAGGGAAAATTTTCAAAAAACAAAAAAGCATTTTTTTCTAGACATAATAAGGGGTAAGTGTTGAAATTTTCAGCCCTCTAGCTCCATCAGTGTAGCCTGTATGCATCATACATACATACATACATACATAGCAATGTTTCTAATATATATTTCTTATGAATTCTTTCAACATATTCAAATTTGGTCTGAACAAAAAAGTTTTTGGCATTCATAAACCTGTCAACATTCATTCTGAATGTGATGAATAAACTGAAACTGGTTTCCCATTATCTGGTTTAAAAGTCACGTAATGGGAGTTTTGAATCCCCCAACCCTCCTTATTAATTACTTTGCTTGAGGAGAAATTGAGTGACCTCATTAAAAACATGTTTCACCATTTTGGAAATTCAACAGAGAGCTTCACTGGACATAGATTAGAAACAGATTTATTTTCCATTTTTAAATCATATCCGTAAAGTTTTAAAAAAAAGAAAAATTCAAGTCAAGGTCCCTCATTTGGTGCCAAAACAATTTATTCTGTTCATTTAGTGTGAAACATGTTGATAAATAAACTACATTTTTAATATTTTTATTTAATATTACCTGGTCATGTATGAACCAGATATGTAGTAATTACCTTTTTCTTGGAAAATATTTCAGGATAAGTACTAAGTACCTACCAAATTAGTCTTTGGTTAGTAATAACCATGTGATTGTCGCAAAATTGACAAAAAGAATATTCAATCACATAATAGTTTAATCAATTCTCATAAAATTTATATCAGTAAAAAGAAGAATTGGATAAAAATCTGATATTATATATAGTTAATTGTTTTTTAAATTTGTGTTTACATTTATAAAAAGAAGCAAAGCAAAAACACAGGTATTATGCCATATTGATATGTTTGTCAACAGGTAAGTTTGTACTCTGTGACAGCTGAAAATAACATTTCTTCCCTTCGATTTTATGGACAACCAAAAATGACAAAAACTGGAACAGTTATATTTTCATTGACCGTACAAGCTGTCACTACCAGATAATTAACTCTTAGATTCATAGACTGCTTGTAACCGCTGTGGAACTCTTCAATGAATAGGATAAAAAATGGAACTCTTTTGTGAATTGGATTAAAGAAAAAATTCACCAAAAAGTGCAAGGGAAGTAACATTAATCAGAAGTTGCTCTGCTTGAATTACTTTTTGAATTCCCAGTTAAGAGTTAAAAGAGTTAAAAGCTGATATGCTTAAAAAACATACTGCTAGAAAAATAAAAAGTTTTAATGATTCTTTTTACCTGCCATACTATTAGTTAGCTGGAAAACCACTTAGTTGACCTATTTTTCAACAGTGAACTATGTTTTATGTTCATAGATTTCTTAATTACATTATTTATTGCATAAACGGACTTCCATGTACACTGATTTTTGTTTTTACAAATGTAAACACAAATTTAAAAAACAAATAACTTTGTTCCTATATAATGAAGTAAATAACTTTTAAATCAGATTTTTTCTAATTCTTCTTTTTAATGATATAAATTTTATGAAAATTGATTTAACTGTTATTTGTGACTGAATAGTTTTTGTCTATGGGTGTCAATCTTATGACAATCCCACCAACTTTGGAGTTCATCTGACTTGAATATTGAAAATTTATCCAGAACAAAGCAGTGTTTTTGCTTGTGATTAAAGTTATTAGAGACTATCAAGGTCTCTAATAATTTAACAAAAACTGTCAACATAGATTTCACCAGTTTTTAAATGATTCTGGCTGGCTGACTATGGCTATGGGTGTATGTGTACAGGCTGCACCAATGGAGCTAGAGGGCTGAAAATTTCAACATTTACTCATTATGTCTAGAAAAAATGTTTGTTTTTTAAAAAAAAACTTTATGCAAATCAAAAAAAGAATCATCTCAGATTGCTAAAATGCATGGAATTTGGGTCCTGAGTTGCTAGTCCCCAGCTGCATTTTGTTTGGTTAACATTTTCACCTTGGTATGGGCTTGACCTTAAAGAACCATATGTGATGGTTACTTGCTCTGAAAAATCAAATTATGCTATCAAATATTAACAACTTACCAGAAGCTAAAACCAAATGTATCAATATTACCTTAAATTTTGATAGAATCACCTAAAATTGTATCTTTATTGATACAAAGACACTGATAATATTGAAGATAAATAATAAGCATTTTTTGACAAAATAGTGCCCAAAATATATTATATCAATATAATTGTTTTTATAAATGTTACATTTTATTTTTTTTCTATATATATTTGCATACATGTAATTATGTATCTTCAATAGTATGGTAGTTGTTTATTGTATATACAGGGTGTCCCAAAAGTAATGGCTGATTTGTCCCAAAATTAACATCAGTTATGCTTTGATATTGTACTAAAACTAACTTTTTTTTTTAGCTAGATTAACATATGGGGTGTCCCAAGAGTAACTCCTGATTTGTCCCAAAATTAATGCTGGTTCTAAGGGAAGCAACTCATCACGCCAGTAGGCCTAAAATTACCAGTAAAATTGAATACTCTTGATAATTAATCAGACGAGTTGCTTCCCTTAGAACCGGCATTAATTTTGGGACAAATCAGGCGTTACTCTTGGGACACCCTATATGTTAGTCTAACTAAAAAAAAAAGAGTTAGTTTGAGTACAATATCAAAGCATAACTTTTTATAACAAAACACTAATCCTTAAACAATTTTCTGTATAATGAAACAATAAAAATGTATTCTTGGTTGATAGATTTTAAGCTAAAAGTAAATGATATGTGTTCAGGTGCATAACAAGGTGATGTATATGGAAAATCTAGTTGGGAGCAGATATCTAGAGCAGAGAATGAAGAAGGAAAGTGAATGGTAGCCCTACTACTGTTTTCAGTAGCAGCAGGGATAGAGAGAGTTTGGTAAATCAGATCTTGTTTCTCTTTGCTGACATTCCAGTTAGTACAATTCTCTCTCTATCCACTTTTGGTACAACCCCCATCCTGTATCTATATCTCTGCCTCTCTTCCTCTCCATCCAACTAAGTAAGAATTCTTCTGCTAATTGCAGTCTCCACCATGAACTGATTACAAGTTTATTCAAAGTCTTGTATCTGGTGCCTGTTTTCATCCTTGGTTTGTTACAAGGAAAAGTTTAAATCTGCAACAATCTCAAGAAGTAGAATTTGTTGCTTTTCTTTTGAAGAAAAACTTCTAAAGTTTTTACAAACTTGTTACAGTAACAGTGGCCCTGCCTACCTGGCTCTTCTTGCACACTAACACACACTCATTCAATATGGCCTCTGATTACCATATAAGTAACAATAAGAAAGACTGTTTCAAAAAATAATTGTGCACTCATCTTATACTATTCTCTTAACTTTGGAATTACTATTCAAGCTAAACAAAGCTTACAGCTACTTGGGATTTACCTATTTTATTGATCAGAAGTGTCACCATGGTTAAAAAAGTCAAAACACACACTACACTTCCATCACCTGTGAGTATTTAAAAGTTTTTCTTTGCCTTTAAGGTCGTTTATGGACAATTCTGTTCATCCTCTACTTACAATTATAATGATAATACCCAAAACATTCCAAAAACTAACATTTTTTTTAATTCCAACTCTTTATTTTCAACATTTAGGTCTGATTGTTTAGGTGGATGCATTATGGGATGTGATGGCGTTTATTAATTTGGAAAAGCTTGCTGCTACATAATTGTGATGTGAAAGTTTTTACTAAATATTAATATATATGTCATGTGTTCTTAATGAAAAAATTTTTTTTAAAGAACTGTTAACTGCTTATTTTTTACATAGCATTTATCTGGGAATTATACAGTGCAAAACGTTTTTTGTTCTTGGGTAGTGAGTGTTATTTTCTAATTGCTTATGTGTAAAAGTATAGAAAATGGCTATTATCTGTCTTTTCTGACCAAGATATTCATATCTAATTGTTTTTCTTACTTTATGTGATTAAAAATGTGCTAATTTGCCTGTTGTCCAATTGAAAATAAGTAGATTTCAAATTATCACTGTCACAAAAGCAAAGTTTGAAGGAAATAATTGACATTTTCTATACTTTTTAGACATAAGCAATCAAAAAATAACACTTATTACCAAGGGGGAAAAAAAAAAGTTTTAAAAAAGTTGCACAGAAGCCATCAGAATTATCATTACTATAGTACCGGTTACTGAACTTATATGACAAAAATATCTTTGTCAATATTTGTTGGTAATCTAACTGTTAATCTGTATTTAAAGTGTATATTTATGAAGAAAATGTATATCATACTTCTAACTGCACCTGACTTGTGATTCATCTTAAATGAATCTTCTGAGAGTTAAGCAGATGATTTTCTGTTATTAATGCAGGTATGTTTGTTGAAGAGATTTGTGTGACATACCTTAAATAACTCATCATTGGTTATTGTTGTCTCCCTATGGATCATAGGGCCACATCTTCAGTTTCAGAAGCAGGTCGGCTTTTTATGGAGTGGAGTTGCCAGCCCCATGCCCATCCCACTCGGACATGGGATTCCTCGTTTTTCTGTTGGAGTGACCTTCTTTTAGATGGACAGCTTTTACATGGCTAAAGGGATCCAACTGCTCTGCTATTTACCCCTCGCAGGAGGGGGCAGAATTGGATACATGCATTTCCCAATGGCATTAGTGCGAAGTGAATGCAAGTGGTCCCAAACTCAGACTCAACTCACCGATTTTGTTTTTCATGCTGATAATCTGTATGCCACTCCATACCTGTTTTAAATAACTGCCTAACCATTTATTTAGTAAAAACTCAGCATTTAAAAGATTTAAGGTCTTCTTTTGTCTTTTTATAATTTTAGCAAAAAACATATTTGTTGTAATATTATCTTGATTTATTTTTTATTATTAGATGAAGCATTGTCATTTAGTAAGAGTTCTGGTAGCTCAAACGGTAGAGCAGTTGCCGTTCATAGGCTGGTTTTCTGAGGTAAAAAAGGATGTGAATTCAAATCTAATCCAGAGCTTATTCTTTATTTCCAATCTGTGTTGATTACTCACTGACATAGACTGATGGTATGAGTAGTTACAATGAAAAACAACTAAAATTATTAATGGTTGACCATATGTTTTGTTGATAAATTTCAAGATTTGTAAATCAGTTAAATATTCTTAATTATAATGGAAATACACTTTGATACTTTCTGTTCTTGAAATAGGTAACTATAATACTTTCAGCTTAGTGTTTATGAGAATACACTTGAAAACTTCTCTGTTAATTAATGATGGATGACCAAGCAATGAATGTAACAGTTCTTTAAGGGGAATATTTGTGACATTTTATAGTTCTTGCTATTTTAAATATTTAATCACTGATACCAACTCATTTAGTTATTTATATTGGATTTGAATTTTAGTTTGTTCTTTACATCCATTTCCAGAGTGGACGTTCTGTATTTAGCCTACTTGTAGAACCAGATTAAAGCAACTGGAGGCCCTGGGCTAGGATAGGGCTTCTCAAGGTAGGGGTCACGTAAAGATTATTGGGGGTCACAGAAATATTTGAAAATCTTTTTCAAAGAATAATTATGTAACTAGTGTTATTTTTTATTATCTCTACAAAAATATACTCCTTCTCTTTTTTCAAAGAATAATTATGTAGCTAGTGTTATTTTTTATTATCTCTACAAAAATGTACTCCTTCTCTTCTTTCAAAGAATAATTATGTAACTAGTGTTATTTTTTATTATCTCCACAAAAATGTACTCCTGGTGCTTATTGTGAAAATGGCTCAATGCTATTAACTAATTTTTTGAAAAATAAATTTCATTTTTTGTTACATTCAATTAATTTATTTGAAAAAAAATTTTTTTTCTTATAATAAACACTTTAAAATTTAGTATAAGCTTGTGATTTTTATCGTTAGCAATGAAATAAATTTGGTAAATTTAAAAGAAATTATTTTTTGGGAAGGAGGCCGAGGACCCCCTTAGATTATGTGGCCCTGGGCTGCAGCCCTTTCAGCCTATATGTAAATCTGCCTACTTGTATCTTCAGTATTCTTAAGTAACTATACTGTTTCCAATTTAGATAATCCTACTACATTTCTTAGACATGAATATGTAAAAAAAAAGAAAAAAATCCAAATGTGGGATTTGTCATGACTTACTGCCAACATTATATTAATAAGTAATATAGCTAATTATACACTTGCTAATGGAACGAATAAAAGTTAGGCTTGCTTATCTCTGTTGCCTGTGTATTCAATATCTCCTAACTTATTGATTTCTCACTCAGTACCTTTCACTTTCCAATCATAATAGCATTCCAAGGGAAATTATGAATCACCGCCACCCGTATATGCTTCTTTTTACCTCGTAAATTAAGTAGGGGTGGTGGTAAAATTAAGTTACTTTGATGAAAATGCTACCAGTAATATTAAAAAATTGGGCAATGATCACTAAAAAAGTCTGAATTTTCAAAAAACAAGCAGCAATGCTGCCGGACACAAATTAAGTGATCAATTTAGGAAAAACTTACATTACAAATTGAACCTCCTCCTATTTAGAGAGGGATTTTGAAAAAAAAAGAAAAACTGTTTTTTCCTAGACATAATAATGAGTAAATGTTTAAATTTTCAGCCCTCTAGCTCCATTGGTGTGGCCTGTACACACGATACATACATACAGAGGCTTAAGAACTGAAGAAACCTATGTTGACAGTTTTGGTTGAGGGTTTCTAACAAGTTCAAGTACAAAGAAGAATTGAAAAAACCTATTATGGGAGAATTTATTAAAAAAAAAAAATGTTCATTGGGGGAGAGTGTGTGCAAAATTTCAATTTTCTATTATGAACGGTTAGGGCTGGGCGAAGTCCGGATACATAGATACATATATATGTACTGGGTTAAGGACAACTCTGATTCCAAACCAGAGAGTGGAGCCCCTTTAAGATGGTTTGATGCCCAATTTTGACAAGCTAATGCCGCTCACTGTATCGGTCTCTGCTTTCCTCTGGATCAGTGAGGCCAATCCCAGGATCTCCATACTCTTCACCCAGGCATGGGCCCTACAGGTGTCACTCCAGTATCATTCCATTGTCTGTAAAGACAAAATGGAGGTCATTTATTCATTCATAATATTATACTGTAAATTAATGTTTTCTGCAGGTGTATTATTTGATTAGCATATACCCATAAAGAATGACAAGGTTATTTATGTATGGCAATAAGAAGTGATTTTATTAGGTCATCTTTTAAAAAAATTAGTTTCAAGTATCTTAATTTTAAGTTTTTTGAAAGTCCCAACTCAACTCAATCTGTTTTAAAGGGTGATCGGACATAAAGTCTTATGACAAAATATCAAGCAAAAACAAGTCACCTCTCATATCATTCAGTATGAAAAAGAAAGTCATAGAAAGAAACTTACTTTATTAAAAATATAACTTATTTCATTACAAAATAAAGTTGAATATATTTTATTTAAAAAAAATAGGAAAAAAGTATGGACAAATTTGACAAATCTGGCTTTTGTTGAAAAGTAAAGAATACTCACAATAATTACTATGAAATAATGTTTTTTTTACTGAAAAGGCGAAGTGATTTAATCTTTTTTTAATTTGTTTGTGGATATGGGGATCAATGCACAGATACCTCCCTGACATCATAGCTATATGTTCTCGTAATAAAATCTCTGAAAGTTATCAATGAATTTTAATTAAAAATAGGAGGAAAATTTGGTTAAATTTCACGGTTGCATTGGCGGCGGGTGCATTCATAGTTACCTCCACGACATCAAATATATATATTCACACAACAATATCCACGCAATATCTCCAAAAGTTTTCAATGAATTTCGACCACGGCGACTATGACAATGGAGACCATCAATCTACAGCGAATGAAAGATCCTCCTCTAACGATGGGAAAGGCTGGTTACAGTTCAAGGAAGCTTTGATACACCACTGCCTCGGCGTGCCGGCATCAAAGAGGCCGTTGACACATTTTGTCTATAGACTTTGAACAGTATTCTTTGATATGGGAACGTCTCATTTTTCCAGCTTTAATTCTATTATTTGTTGTACAATCTATCTCATTTGGACCAGTCCATTATGAGTTGTAGGATCATACACCATTTGGAGGAAGAGACTGAAAAAAGAGAGTTTCTTCCCGTAGGGATATTAAATATTACATCTGAAGAAGGCCATAGAATGAATCAGCTGAAATGTTGTGTCAACATCAAAGATGGGAAGAAGATTAGATTTTCCAAACAGAAGGTAGTTTCAATATCACTACCTTCCTCTTAAACAAGAACATTTATATTTTGACTAGTTACTCCCTGTGAAAAATTCATGGATACATTTGAATTTCTATGAGATGACTTTTTAGGAAAGCAACTACTGTACTCGTTCAAGTGGAAGACTCCATTGTTTCAAATGGTGGGTAGGAGATATTGTTACCTTTAAGTTGAAGAGTCCATTGTTACAGACTGAGAAACAGAAAAAGTCATACAGTTCATTATATAAGTAAATAATAATGGCAAATAGCAGCTATTTTGTTGTATCTAAACTACCAGTATCTGGCAGCATTATATTACTATAATTTGAGAAATCTGTGTGTGTGCGCATATGCACTGAGATAACTTGACAACTGGCCATTGTACAAAGTTGATATTCACCAGATATGTTGGTCTGTGCACCGGACATTGCAGTATCAAGTTTGAAGTCGTTTGGATCAGCAGTTCTCGGGAAATCTAATAAAAAATAAATAAAAATAGATCTTTTATGTAAAATTATCTAAAATTATAGATCTAAATATATTACATCACCAGCGTTCACGAGCGTGGGTTTATAGATTTAAAATTTAAGGATGATTTTGTTTTGATTGTTGCTATTAACAACATCATAAACATAAACAAAGGACCGCATCTCATTATTTTATGAAACCGGTCGTGGAATAAACAAAAGAAATATTGTGGCTATTCCTTTTGTTTTTCTTACTTTTGAACGGACATGCCATAGTTTTAAGATAATGTCAATTTGATATTCAAATGTATTGCAATATTTCTTAAGCCTTTGTTATACTTTTTCAACAGACTAAGTTTAGCGTTTTCCATGTGTACAAAAATATTAATAGATATGCATTTTGACATTTTTATATATATTTGATCTGAATGAAATGTTCTATTCTAATTACCTAGGAAGTGTCTCCCCCCCCCCCTATCAAAATCCTGGATCCACCCCTATTATGTGTGTGTGTCATGGCGGCATATGAAATGATCAGGGATCAATTTGCTGAAAATGTTATACAATGATAATTGGAACTCGTACAGTATCATTGTTATTATTTCCTTTGAGCATATTCATTTATACTAAGTACTTATAGCTAATTTTGATGTGAAAACTAACCAATAGTGCCTGTTGCAAATATTAAAAGAAAATGTCTTAGTCTCTTGCGTTTAATTATACATAAGTCATGTTTGAGGGTGGGTAATTACCTTTTCCATGAATACATATTAAAAACCTTCAGAATATATATGATACATGAAACAAAGGAAAATAACTAGGAATTCACAGGGAATTAATTACTTATTTGCATGGCAATTGTGAGTATTTATCTCCTAGCTTATTAGTGATGCTTACTTATCTAATACTTTATATGGTCTCACAAACATTATTTAAGTAGCTACAATAGGAGTAATAATCCTGACCTCTGGATGATACCCCTAATGGAATACATTGTGTATTACTGTATCTTCCTAATAAATGACTGCAAGGCCTCTGAGAGGAATTTCATCTAGAGGTACAAAGTTTCTTTTGGGGCCACTTCCCTTCTCTTATCAAAGACTTACCAAAGTAGAATAAGTTGTTTCGGATGGATGGAATACCAGTCAGCACATGCCATGATGGTACAACAACTAAGACGACTGGCCACGCATCAGCTGATCGCATGTTCGGCAACAGTTTTTTACTTGAGACTCAAAGGCAAATTTCTTTTTTTTCTTTAAGGCAGTATTTCAACTATAAAAAAAAGCATGTAACGTAGTATCTAATAATTTGATATAATATGCATACATAGGTATTATTATATCCCATTAAAGGGTACATCAATACTTTCTGGACATTCCAGACAATATCAAACAAAAGCAAATATCACATCTGAAAATGTATGCAGATTTGAAACAATCATTGGGGAATTATGGTGGTTTTTCTGAGGCAAGTCATTTTTTATGTTCTATGCTTATATGGATGTAAAATACGGTCCCTGAAAAACATCATACAAACAACATAATTTTACATCCGTATAAGCAAGGATTACCTTATCATAAATCTTGGGGACAGATAAAGATTTTCTGAATGTGTTTAATCTACCTTCATTGTGTAAGCAAGAGAGCATTATATCCTCACTTTTAGTGAGGATATCCTTATCTGGTGGTTTATACACAAGTTGATTCTTGTAAAACTGAAAGATTAAAACAACTTAATCTAGAAACCCTTGAATACAGAAGAAAACGTGCTGACCTACTAGAGGTCTATAGAATCCGGAACAACATACATAGAGTGGATACTGACATTCATTGCTCAAAATGTCCTGATAAGAAAATGTTGACTTCATCTATGTACAGTAAAACCAGAGGACACAGCCATAAACTACAAATTCACACCTCCACTGGTGTTAAAAAAAAATTCCTCTCGGCAAGAGTAGCCAACACATGGAACAGCCTAAGTGAAAAGATGGTCACATCCAAGAATATCAATATTTAAAAAAATAATCTTTATTCTGATATCGGACATACCAAATTTAACTACCATTTTTCTTATTAGTTTAAACCCAGCCCAACTACACTGAAGCTGGCTTAATGATGCAATTAACTGTTGTCAAAAAAATCCTATTTCAAGTATATTCAAGTATAAAATCCTGAATGAAATATATATGATAGTTATTTTTAGGATTATGACAATATTTCTAATACATGAAATATGTATACTATGAAATAGTTTTTCTCCAGTCAGTTCTATTTGGATTAGTGTTAGGTATCAACAAAATGAACAAAAATGAAAAAAGATTTCAAGCGTGTAAGCGACACCTGATTTAAAAAAAATGTATGGTAGACAATGCAGTACACATATATTTGAGTGGAAAAAATAAACAAGATTAAAAGATTTTTTAAAAAAGGCATGTTATTGTCTGCAGCTCCCATAATTTGAAATAGCAGTCAATTTACATAAACAAAAAACAGAATAAAATATATTAAAAATACAGCCAGCAAATATTTTTTCATCATTTTACTATATTTAATTATTCATCTTTGCTATAATATTTTTATATAAGTTTCAGTTGAACCACAACATAGAAAGAATAAAAAATATACATTTCAAACATTTAAAAAATATAGGAATAAATCAATAAAAATGATGAAAAGTTTTTTAAAAAAATAGTATTGAGTGAAAAAATCTTTTTTTCACAGATCAAAAGCCTGAATTATAATTATAATTAATCGATTAAGACTTATTTTTAATTATTTTTAATTCCAAAGTAAGAGTTCTGTTCCAGCAGTTGCTGGATATTATTCTAAAAAGGTAAACATAATTATCATCTCGAGGGACATATCTGAAAAATGTGTAAAAATCAACGAAAGCATGATTATATAAAATAGATAAATCATCAAATTAATAAAAGGTGGGGTAGGAATATATATGAAAGAAAATTCTTCTTCTCTAAAATTTGAAATGGAAAATTATTTTTTAAAAATCTGTCCTTTAATAAATAAGTATTGAAAATTTTATTAAAATCGAACAATAATTTCTCACCTGTTGATTTCGCGCTGAAATTTTCGTCCATTTTGTTCATAGTTAATTAGTGTACATTAGACTGCCTGAAAAGCTGAACTAATAAAGTATCTGAAAAATGAGTTCATAATAAAATTCAAATTGTACTTGTTGAATATATTCAGTCTGAGCTTGGAAAGTAAAAGTATTTAAATTATCACTATTGTATCAGCTTGAAAATAAATTATTTTTAATTATTGATGTAACTGAATTTTAAACTTATTTTTATTTTATGTCATTCTCAGCTTTCAAATTTTCAAAATTCAAATTTGTTTGTCCCCATCTTCAAATCTGTTGTTCCTTTCTCTAAACATTTTAATTATTTTATATTCATGGAGATTTATATTTATTAACTTCTACTTTTTTCAATCTGTTTTTTTTGCTACGGAATTTAAAAAATCTGATTTCTCATTATTCTCCTCCTTGTCTTATTCTACTTAACGATGTGTCCGGACTTCAGGAAGTCGGAAGTTGGTCTCTGGAAAGAATTGGTCTGGAACGTAATGAATGATCGAGACGGAGACGATTTTTCTTGTAAAGCAATATACTGTTTATTCGTAATTCCACAGAAAGTTTTGTCACACACAGACATTCCCATAAAATCAAGAGAGAGAGAGACTGAGAGTGGGTGTCAAGACAGCTTTGGAGGTTACGACTCAATCCATATCTGTGGGACACTCTGTTTTTCCTCCACTCTGTCAGTCTCATTTATAGTGTGGTTGTTTATAGTTTCTAAAGGCTAAATTAATTCATCTGGTTTAGTCTGTATATTTTGAACATTGGCTAGCTTGAATTCACCCATGCTCGTTTATTAAACAGATTTCTATTTCTAGGTATTTTCTGTCGATGTTTTGACTCATACTTCCCTTTCTTCCAAGTTGCCCTTTGATGTTCTCAAAAGTACCCTGTTGTTTATCAAAAGTGTCAAGTTGATTGTTTTAATTAGTGTCAATCTGTATAGTTTGAACTTCCAATCAGCAGTAGTTCTAAAGAAAATGAACTCACTGTAAATATAACAGGTTTTAGTGAAAAAATTCAACATTTGTACACATATACAATAAAATATTACAGGCATTGTGCTAAAACATGTGTTGCGATAAAACTAAACTATCACTTAAGCATAATTGTCTTAGCTTATAGGATTGTCTTTTTTCATGTGTGTGTAGGTATGCTCCATAGCTATTAACTTATAATCTAATCCTATCAATTCTCATTATATGCCTATCAAAATGTAATGCCTATCAACATATAATCTTTGTTTCACAGAAAAATGTAATAGTCAGAATTTAGTATATTAGTCAAACTGTCCTGTCAAGAAAATTAGCTTTCACCATAATTAGCACAACATTCTGTATATTTGCACAACCAGAGCCCAGAGAAATTCCACTCTCAAAGTTTCAGAAGTGAACATCATTTGTTTTACCAAATCTCTATCCATGGACTATATTCTTCTTCACTGGCCTGGCAGTACTTTTTATCCCTGCCACTCCCGCCACTCCCTACCACACGTTAATGAAATATTTCGATGCAAAAACTATCCTTGCCATTTCTTAATGAAATATTTGAATGCAACAAGTATTCCTGCCACTTCTTAATACTACAAGTTATCAAACATAAACAAACTCCCTGCCATTCCCTGCCACACATTAATGAAATAATTTGATGCAAAAACTATCCCTGCCACTCCCTGTTACTCCCTGCCATATGTTAATGAAATATCTTGATGCAAAACTATTCCTGGCTGGGATAGTTTTTGTATTGAAATATTTCATTAACATGTGGCAGAGAGTGGCTGCGATAAAAAGTACAAGATGATGCCAAGATGTGGGTTTATAGGTTAGCCCATCATGACAATCACCTGTGGTGAATAATGTGCCATTTATCACGTGTGACAGCTATGTCTTTCTAACGTTCTTTCTGATGGCCTCTTTGAACATCTGTAGTATAACATTACAATATGAATATTACTCTCTGTTTGTTTCTTGGTTTCTTCACAATTTTAGATTCATCTTTGACTCAATATCATGCATTCTGATACTAACTACAATTTTCTCTACTCTTCAGCAAAGCATCGATATCACAAGCTTAGCAACTTTCATCTAAAATGTAATTGTACTTTGTTTCAGTTCCTCATCTATGCTTGAATCCCTGCAATTTGAAAGAAACATATATACATAATTAGCATGTGGATATCTCTATGACATTAAGAGTATCGATATAGTTCACAAATATGCACAATTAAGTGGTTCATGTTACTTTCCACATCATAAATTGGAGGTAATAGTAATCCTTGGTTTTACGGATGTAAAATATGATAGTTAAACGCAGCATATAAAGGTTCCAAAAAGCCATACAAAGGCTCCTATTCAACCTATTCATCAGATATTAACAGAATAATTAAATTAAAAGCCATTAATTTGTTCTTTATCAGACACCCAGACTGTCAAAAATCTCTGGATGTGCCTCAAAAAGAAATTATGGCAACATTTTGGAAGGTCGGATGCAATATACAATATTCTGATAAACAAATTAATGGCTTTAACTTCATTATTGCATTAATATCTGATCAATAGGTTGTATAGTTATACTTTTTGGAGCCATTATATACTGTGTTCAACTATCACATTTTACATCCATAAGACCAAGGATTAGCATTACCTCTAAGTTATGACATGGAAAGTAACATGAACCCAAATAGGCTTTACTTTTTGTTACTTCTTTGTAGTAAGTAATCCCAATAGAAAATATAAAGTCTGGGCAGAGAAAGTAAATTTAGCTTGCTTGAGTTTCTACTCACTTTTGACTCATCCCACAGGACATTCCACACCCCAAGAAGCCTATCTGATTACATTGCCCTTTTACCTATGTAGAATCTATAGCATCTCATTGAATCGTTATGATTGCCACCATCTCTTGGTTGTTTTAAAGATTGTTCACCTCAGTCCACTTTATATCTTTCAAAATTATAATATAAAATCAATATTCCAATTTAAAAAATGAGTTAGATTTCTCACAGCAGTTAAAACATTTACGTGATTTTTTTGTATTAAAGTGAATGGTTACGTAAGAAAATAGATTTGTTACTTTATTTTTTTGTAAGTTTGTTTTCTCTTTAAGAATGAATTAGTCAGTCAAAGAAATAAACTTTTTTCTACTTATAATTAAGAGAAAATGGACATTTGGGAATTAAAAGATATTGAGAACTAGGAAATATTTGAATATAAAATCTATACTATCAGGGCCTGCCTTAAGGCTCCTGGCGCCCTGGGCGAGCTGAACCTTGGTGCCGTTTAAAGTATAGTAATATTTATTTATTTATTTATTTCGACCTCTCCTCATTCTGCTTACCTTCTCTCCCAGGTCCCAGCTATTGTGAGCACTCTATCTCACCAAACTAGCTAAGCCTGACTGAGCTTGTCCTCGGCAATGAGAATTTCCTTTGTCAATTGGTTCTCTTAGTTTCACCACAACAGAAAGTATTTAACTGTCACTGTCAGATATTCCTGAAAAATCTGACTTTACATTAGGGAATTTTCTTATTTTTTTTACTGTTTTCATTCTTTTCCCCACTTGTATTTGGAAAGTCCTACTGTATCAGACACATGACAGGCTCCCCCTAGGAATTGGCGCCCTGGGCAACTGCCTGTGTTGCCAGTACCTTGGACCAACACTGTATATTATAGATTTTTACGAGATTATTTCCTTAGGCTTAACTTGAAATAGTCAACGGATAGGTACGGAAGGGAAGTAACTCTACCTAGAGAGTTATCTACCTTATTGCAGACTATTTACTATGTAACTGTTAATAATTTTATTGATAAAAAAAACTAAAAAAGTTTATACATTTATTAAAAAAAATATTTGATTTTAAATTCTATCAAATTCTTCTTCCTACTAAAATGAAAATCGTTTTATTCCACTATAAATAAAATTTTATTGTTGGTTTCAGCAACCCATAAATTGTTACAGTACAATGGTCTAGTAATTGCCATTTTTTAAAAAAACTCAGTATATATAAGATTTTAAAAATTTATATTATTACAATTCTTAATAAAACGATTCATTATCTAAAGTTTTCAATACATGCAAAGGATTATTATTAATAGACTTGCATTCTGAAGAGGCATGCTTTTTATAAATTTTATAAGTATTTTTATTTTATAATAGTACAAATTTTTTTTTACATATAAATATTTTAGCTTGAGTTGAGATGACAGAAAATCTGAAATTATTCTTCAAGTGATGTCCAAAAGGAATAAATTGCATATAGCCTCTAAGATTTCAATTACTGTACTTATTATTAATTTTTAAAAAAATGATTCTGCTTAAATTGCACTTTCAAGTGTCATTTAGGTACAATAAGTTGAAGTAACATTCTTGGCTAAATTTGATAGAAGCATTTTTTTTTATTTGGTCTTGGATTCGTTTATGTACTTTTATATTTTATCCTCAAATCTGTTGTATTAAAAATATAACAAATCTATGGTCAAGAAAGTTTCTTCAAAAAAATTCCAAACAGGCTTTCATTTTTGAAAATTGAAACAGTAAATCATGAAAGAATGTGAAACTGACTATTACCAAAACTAGTAGGCCGTAAAACAAGGATATTTTGATTTAAAGTTTTATTTTGGCATCCCTGCTGAAATGTACAAAATTTCCCCACAAGTTTTATTTTGAGGACAAATGTTTCTCAAAAAGGAAACTTTTTTTTATTTACAATGATGAAAAAAACATACTTATCAACAAGATATTTATTTAACCGTCAATTTTGTAGTCAAAATCCAGGTAGGCATAGTCTTCATCACCAAGCGTTCATATCAGAACTGGTTATACATGTTGACTGTTTATGACCATCCTCCACAGTTGTTCGCTGGCGCACCAACCTGCAGAAGTACTTATTGTAGCTTTTATTGACAGGTGCATGCAAGGTTTGTTCACAAGTATTTAAAGGTGAGTAGATATAACATTTCTTCTGCACCAGATTCTTTTGTTAGATAGCTTCTGTTTTGTACTTGCCACCAAAACCCATCCAGGATATATTTATACAGATATGTATACATATATCTATCAACCATCTCTTGTTCGTTTTTTTCTTCATTTACATATCTATTGACCATTATATAGTTATAAATCTAGCATCTGACCAACAGTGAACTTGGTTCCCAGAATGCAAATGAAGGAAATACACCATCATTATAGTTCTGTTGAGAAGACATAGTTGGCCAATGGTATTTGATTTGGCTTTATAATTGACTGATCACAGCTTGATATTGATATATATTATGAAGCTAAATATGTATTATGAAGCTATATATATATATATATTATAAAGCTACAAGCTGTGGTAAGTCTTTACATTTTACAACACACATAATCACCCAAGGATACTTTATTTCTCAGATATTTTCCTGAGCATCTGTCAAACTATGCTTATAAAATCTAGTTGAACTGAAATATAAACATAGAGATTTTAGGTATGAAAGGAATTGCTACTATAACTGTTAACTTCATTGTAAAATTCATTGCCTATTTGAATAAAAATAGGTTTAATGACTGAAAATGAATACTAAATAAATAAAAGAAATACTGATTTTAAAATAAGTTTAAGGAATTTTACTTCATCACATTTTCATATTTTAAACTATACTTCTTATTTCATATTGAAATATTAAAAACGTATCATTAAGATCCTACTTATCACATCTCCCACATGAATCAAGGAACTCCTAATTTATTGCATTATATTCATGTTTGAATTTTTTTCCCCAAAAGATGATTTTTAATGATTATTTTGTGAAACCTATCAATCTTTTTAAACACTACTTCTCTTATAGCTTTCAAAAAATATTTGTCTTCACAATCTTATCTTCATATCTTATTGAGTTTAATCATACTAAATAAAATTTACTGATTTGTTAATATTTCAGTCACATTCAGTTTGTCTTTTTCTATGCTTACATCATTAGCAATTTCTATATAAAAAAAATACTTGACTTTTAAGTTTTGGCTACGATTGTTTTTCTATATGTATTTGTGAATCTGCTGAAAGCAACTCATATAAATGTTCATCCATTGGCCAAGCATCTTCTCACATGAACTAGCATTGGAATACGCAATATTTCAATGAATATTACTCAAGCAATATACTAAATCTGATGTCAACATGTGATACTTTTTAATATTTTTATTTGTTATACCTAATTTTAATTATATAGTCATTTAACTTTCATGTCAGATATTTATACAGATCTTTACTTGTATATAAATGTTTATTTTATTTTCTTCTTAGGCCCTCTGATGAATATTTCACATAGTTTCTTTGTATTCTGAGAAACATCCAGAATTACAATATTCAGCTATAGTCAAAAAGTTTGTTATTATTCTTTGGAACATTTTTATTACTCCTCTAAAAGCTGTTAATGATAGAAAACTGGGAAATGTTGATTAACTCTTAATATCATAAACCAGTTGATGCCACTCCTAATTGACAGCAGAACTCTTTTGTGGATAGAATAAAAAGAAAATTTTAAAAAATTCAAATTTTATTATATGAATTTAAGAGTTAAACAAGACTGATGTGAACATTTTTTAAAATTTTACTTTGAAGCATATTTTATCATAAATACAAATTAGAAATATCAAGTTAATAAATACAAATAAGAAATATTAAGTTAATTATTCAATCTCATCTTTTGTATGTGGCAGAGTCCATGGTTATTAAATCTCCACTAACTCTTTTTCCATTCAAGCCAATTTTCTACCTTGATGTTTGAATTAATGCCATTCTTTTTATATATATAACTTTTGTTAGCCTTAGTTTGTCATCCATCATGCTGTAAATAAGATATCACATGAATTAAATTAAATATTTACCTTCTTGTAGACTGTGTTGTATTTGTTTCCCTATGTTTGTTATGCTAGTTGAACTCTTAATTTCATGAACTGCTTGAGTGAACTCTTTCGGAATAGAATTCAACATTCAAATTTGTTTATATGAAGTTAAGTGTTAAGGTCATGGCATATAAGAAACACTAAAGAAAAATGAGTAATTCCAAACATTCAGTACTGGAGAATAGGATCATTTTATGATTATTTGTGATTCAAGCAAAATATCTTGCCTATTCTGAATAAATAACCTTAGGGTTTAGGAAAACTACATGTTTAACCATGGGGTTGTGTCTCCTCAAATAATTAAAATTGGTTATTCAAGTTCATTGTTACTAGTAACAAGTTTGCTATAAGTTTTCTCTTTTGCAATCAAAATTCAGAGAAACAATAAAATAAATTCTTCATAGAGTTTTTCGGACAATTGAACTCTTTCTTGTTGTTTTTGTTGTTAACATGACATTTCAGCCAATCCATTCTAATAAATACATTCTTGTATATCATTTTTCAAATAGATATAACACTCTCTCTCTTTCTCACTCTCTATTTTTAAGTGCAATATTAATATTAAAACTCAGGATGTAGGATATGTTTTCATTGTTTATTGAACTCATTTCCATCTTTTAAAAGAAATGTATTTAGTTACAATTCTTTACAGACTATTCTATATTAGCAAAACTCTTATTATCATCCTCTGTATTTAGTTACAATTTTTTACAGACTATTCTATATTAGCAAAACTGTAATATCATCCTTTGTATCTGTATATTGGAATTAGTGAAATCTGTAATATTTTGTATATTATGCAAGAGAATATAAATATAGAAACATACAAAAATGATTTTATTGTCTATAACGCAAAAATGAATTCTTGTAATTTGGTTTCTATTAACTCTTAAATTCATGGACCACTTTTAACTGCTTGCAATTGACAGTGGAACTCTTCAAGAATAGATTTTAAAATAATGGAACTCTTTTGTGAATTAAATAGGAACAAAATTTTAAAATTCACTTAATGGTCAAAGAGAGTTAATTTTAATCAGAAGTTATTTCCCTTATTGACATTGAATTTTTTATATGAATCTAAAGCTTAAAATACAGCTTTGATACGAATATTCCAAGATACTAATTGATTTGTGCAATAAACATTTCGGTATTACTCAATTAGATAAAAGAAACTGTGTGAAATATTCTTCCATCAGATTTGGAGAATGGTTTATGAGGAATGACTTCAACATGGAGACAGAGACCAATAAAGCATGTCCTTCGATGTTTTTTTCCATCAAATGATTCATGTCATTAACATACTTTAATTGTTTTTGACTTCATGACAGAGTTGATCTTTCTCCAGTGTCCATTATTATTCTTATATTTCAACTGTTGACTACT
>VCCN01002867.1:849934-860639 GCA_006491835.1 Architeuthis dux
ATTATGATCAGTTATCCCCATAGTAATAATTTTGTGGAGTAGAAATTTATCGTATTTTCTAAAGAAAATAAGTTGACTAAGTTCACTAGCTTTTTGTATAAAGCTATTTCAGTCATGTATCATAATCTGTTAATATATTAGACAGTTTTATAAAACATGATTCAACAACTGTTAAATTTGTTATTGTTCAAAAAAGAAATGTAAAAATATAACTTTATTAATGTGGATCTAATACATTATTCTTAACAACAGCTTGCATATATACATTTACATTTTATTTCTGTTTTATGTGCATGATAAGATCTATATGATTTTTTAACCATTATATTTTTCAGTTGTTGGTTGGTTGGTTGGTTGTGTGTATGTGTGTGTGTGTGTGTACTGAATATTAATTTGAATATATTTATTAAGTACTTCTTTTCTTTAGAATTTCTTCCATACTCTTAAATATGCTTTATTTCTTGGAAGCTCCTTTTCTGAAAATTAAGTTGAAGTTTATACAGAAAGTGGTATCTAGTCTATTTATTATAGTCTCTTCTCCATTTTGATTATAAAAGTTTTATTAATCTTTGGCCTCGGCTGATGCTTCATCTTTCTATTTATATCGTATATATGTGCTGATTATTTGGCCAATATTCTGCAGTTTCTACTTTTGAAGATTTGCCAGCAATTCTGGCCATTATTCTCTTTCAGTTTAAACAAATAGAAGACTGACAGGTCTGGTGAGTCACTTAATAGAAACCGTTATGTGACCAACAATTGGGGGTGATCAATTAAAAAATTGGAAAAGGGGTCATCAATGAATAAATTACTTCTTTCACCTTTTGTTGGGCAGTAATCACTAAAAAAGCCAGCACTAACGCTGCCGGATACAAACTAAGGGATCAATTTAGCATAAACTTACAATGTAAATTGAACCCCCACTAAAAACCTGTTTTGGACGGGAATTTTCAAAAAAATGGATTCACTACAAAACAATGGATCTTTCTTACAGTATTACCTACAACATAATGGAATACAATTGGGTTAGGGTTATGTTTTTGCTTTTTTAAGTTTCTCAAATAAGTCCCTTTTTAAAACTGTAAATAAATGTCTTTTAAGAACTTTTTTTTATCATTCTTTCCTGAATTATATTTTGGAGATTTTGATCTCTAGTGATTCCAATTTTTCGGAATTATGACCCAAACCCATTGCCTTTTATCTTTTTTATCTTCTAGCTAAGATCAAAAGTTAGTTAGATTGAAGGAAGAGAAAAGTTAGTCAAAATGTATATAACTACTTGGCTTAAACTTTAACATTTCACAAAATTTTATTTCAAATGATTTTTAATTGGTCGAAAGTCGACAGTTCTATGAATGGCAAAAGGTTTTTCATTCAGCCTTTTTTCAATTGGTTCATAGCATTGGTAAAGGTAGAAAAGTAGGATATAGAGAGTGGGCAAAAAAAGAGGAATATTTTTTTTCTTTTTTACGTCATATTATTCCTTTTTTAAAAATCAATTCTCAAGATAAAAAAAATAGAAAGTACAAGAAAGAAAGAAAGCAGACTAAACAATGTTTATAACTAATGTATACACTTCATATATATATTTATAACTTTTTCATTTGCCAATGAATTATATTGCATTTCAGACGATATTTTTCGTTTTATTTTTGATGCCATGATTATTTATTCTTGTTTCGGACGTTTTAACAGGGATTAACTTGAAAAATCAATTGGAAACAATTAGTTTTATTACAGAAACAAATGTTGACAAATTCTGTAAAACTTTGTATAAACAACGTCACAGGTTTTGAACAGAGTCTGTTCTTTTTCTTGTTTTTCTGTTATTTGCTTTAAAGTTGATGGAACACCACAATTTACTCTTCATAATTTCTCTTCTCTTTTGTTTTCATACCAACATTCTAGCAACAGCTTGTAATCACCTGTTAAACACATACTCATATAATAGTGCAATTGTAGTAACTTGGATAGTAATTTTAAATTGATTTTATTGTTATTAGTTTTGGGTATAACTCTTCTTTAGCCGTTTCAAGATTTGTATATCTAGTGTTATGATGAATAGTGCCGGTTTAACTATGTAGCAAAAGTAGCATATGGTATGGGCCCCACAATTTCAGGGGCCCACACTAAATGCTCGCAAGCAGGGCCAGATTAACCTATACCAGGGCCCCTAGGCTATTAGCAATATGCGGCCCCCCCATCTTGAACCATCCTTCTAAGCCCCCCCAACACCACCATCACCACCACCGTTTGTGTATAATTTTAAGTAAGTAATGCGATCTGTCAATCATGTGAATAAAGTGGATAGTTATGTGCTAATGTGTAATATATTCATTCCGTTTTTTAAAGAGATATTTGTCAGGACATTTTTATTAAGTTTTAAGATATTATTAACAATATCTTAACAATTATAGTGAGCGCTCAGACAGTTTTATTGTTTAATTCTATTTTGACAGTTTTATTGTTTAATTCATTTTCCCTGTAGTAGTAGTGATACATTTCTAAATTGCTATTTATTTTGGGCCCACGCCGTAACGTAGTTTGCATATAGGCAAATCCGGCAAATCCTGTCCTGTCAAAAATAAAATTAAGAAAAATATGAATATCCCAGAATTTTTCCGGGCCCCTGTTAGCTACAGGCCCCTAGGCCTTATAGTATAATCCGGCCCTGCTATCAATTGCAATTCAGTGATTTTTTTGTTACTATAGTACTATACTGCTCTCTGCTGTTATGAACGAATGGGTGCTTAAGATTAGCGATTTTAGCCAAATATCAACTTTAAAAAATGGGAATGTGGTACCCTAAGTGATACATTTACAACAGGTTACAGTACTTTCATCTACATCACTTTAGCAAATATCAGTTTTGTCTAAATCGGCCCTGATGATGAACCAGCCCTTTTTCACACAGTGCAATCTTTGATTAAGTTACACTGTCTATTAGTATTCAAGGAATAGTTTAGAGCAGGCCTTGCCAAACCTTTTGAATCATGACATTCTTTTCTTAAAAGAAAAGTGCCGAAATTCGTTGCAGCCCTCATCATTTTAGCTGTTTACAAAAACAATAAAAACTAACATTTCTCTATTTTTAAATATAAATTTATTACAAACAGAAAAAATACCTTTAGTGAGAAGGATGTGCTTGTTTATTTTTGCACAACAATCGCAAAGATTTATTTTTTGCAGGAAAAATTGCACTAACCAGCAAATAATGATCCTAAAGCTTGAATATAAAATAAAATAAAATAAAATTTTTCAATTGCACTCATGACCCCCACTTTGGGAAGGCCTGGTTTAGAGCATTGAATAATATATAAGTGTTTGTGCATTTGGTAATAAAAATCTGAAAATCAATGGTCATCTATGTATTTCATTGCAAACAGTCCCTAGATGCATGCCAACCATCAGGGAAATAAAAGAACTACTAAAATGTATGTTTCTAAAATGTTCAAAAAATTGGCTCCGATAGTTTTTATTTGGGTGTTTAAGAATAAAGTGGATATAGAGCAGGGTTGCCACATATGTCTGATTTCGGACATTGTGTCCGTTTTTTGCCCTGTATATCCGATTAAAAATTTGAATAATAAATCATGACAATGCTATGGCCAAATAACAGACTTGACTTATATTCAAGTCAGTCAATTTTCTGAAATCTTATGCTCAATTCTGAATTTGTCTTATACTCACGGTTGACTTATATTCAAGAATATACAGTAATTGTTTTTTCAAATTGTAGGACCTCCTACTTACCTTTATCATATTTTTTTAATCGTAGAGTCATTTCTATCTTTTTAAGAGTGGAGATTATCACTTGTTTTAAACAAGGATCTTTAATTTTGGAGCCTTCAATTAAAACTGTCATCACAACTGTCAACATAGGTTTCTTCAGTTTTTAAGTTGGTCTGGCTAGCTATGTATGTATGTGTACAGGCTGCACCAATGGAGCTAGAGGGCTGAAAATTTAAACATTTACTCCTTGTTATATCTAGAAAAAAACGATAGGTTTTTAGTGGAGGTTCAATTTGCAATGTAAGCTTATGCTAAATTGTGTCCGGCAGCATTCATACTTGCTTTTTGAAAATTCATAATTTATTCATTGATCACCTCTTTTTCAAATTTTTTAATTGATCACCCCCAACACAGCAAGCTGCCAGGATATGTTGGTCATGTGACGGTTTCTAATGAGTGACTAACCAGACTTGTACTTTTTTAATGTTATGTTTTATGTAAAAAAACTTTCCTCATGTGATGGCTTAATTTCTAATCACCAACCAGACTATTTGTTACAAATAGGAGTGTGTTTTAAATACTGTATTGTATTTTTTATTTATAAATACTGTTATAAAACAATGTTAAATACATATTTAAGTTTGTAGCTGGGTTTTTTTTTTTGTAAATTGTTGTTATTGATTTTCCTCATGTGATGGTAGTTGGTCATTCTTGGTATCAAACAGTTTGTCTAAATCAGTGGTTCCCAACCAGGAGAGAATTTAGGTAGTCCAAGGGGAGAATGAGGCTATTAGGTAAAAATAAAATTCATGGTGAATGTTTTTGGTCTAAGGATAGTGGGGATGTGTGATGCAAAATGGAGTATAACTGTGCAATCAAAGGTCTGAATTTTCCTTACCAGCATTGTTTATTAAATTTTTTTTTAATTTACTTATAGTGTTAGCTTTTTGTCCTTGTGTTTAATTGGTTTTATTAACTTCGATACAATTTTTAATTTTAGTAAACAACTGTGACATTCGCTTCCCAGAATTGATTTTGAGGTAAAGGGAGGAGATCAAGTAATCTTATTGACAAAAGTGGGGAATGGCCATGAAATGATTGGGAACCACTGGTCTAAATAAATAGATTTTCACACAGTAATTAACCCTTCTTCAACTTCCAGGTTTATCAATTTTACTCATTGTTAACCCCTTTTTACCGATGTTATCCTACAATGTTCTTTCAGTTTGTTTTAATTTTTAATCATCGCTACCCACAACACTGGTTTATTGCTGGGTTTAAGTTATTCATGCGTTTTGACATTTATATGTATCAATGTATCCGGACTTTGCCCAGCCTAACCGTTCATAGTAGAAACTTGAAATTTTGCATACGCACTCCCCTCAATGAGTAGGGGAAATTTTGTTTTTTGAAAATTCCCCCCAAAAATAGGTTTTTGGAGATGGGTTCAATATGTAATGTAAGTTCATGCTAAATTAATCACTAGTTTGTGCCCGATTGTTTTTTGAAAATTTAGACCTTTTTTTAGTGATAACAGCCCAACAAAAAGTGAGAGAAGTAACTTATTCATTGATCACCCCTTTTTCAAACTTTGTAATTGTTCACCCCCAACACAACATATATGGGTGGCGGAGATTCATGATTTCCCTTGGAATGCTAGTTCTAAATGTTTTCACTTTCATGAAATATGATGCATCAACTACATATTTAGCATTGAATTTTTCATGTGAATAATCTTTGATTCATGATTTCCTGAACAGATAAAAATATTGCAATTTGTATTTTAAACAAGAGCCAAGATTAATTGATACATATTTACTGCAACTTAATTAAGAATAGATATGTTATCTATTATTATTTTTATTTATTATGTATTATTATTATTAGTAGTAGTGGTAGTAGTAGTAGTAGTAGTAGTATTGTTATTATGATTATTATATTCTGCTTTTAGAATTAAAATTGAATTGAAACTTTGAAATCTCATTTCTTCTGAGGTTTTTAGGTGATTTACTGAAAGTATAGTCATATGTATGCAAATAAGAACATATCTTCATCCAAAAGAAATATTAGTTGTCAACCAGAAATACTTTAAATTGACAAAGTTTGCTGAATTTTTCTATCATTATTGGGCAGGTTTCACACTAGTTTCTCCAGAAGGCATACATTGGGCCTTAAATCACTAACAGGCTTCCATACTTTTAATTTCTTGCTATTGTAAATAATACATTTTACCAGCTGATTATTATCAGCGTTAGCTGAACCTATGAAGTAAATAAACACACTACTTTTCACTACATAAAATATGTATTAAATGATTGCCTTTTTAGTCTTCCGTATTTTACAATTATGAACTCCATTTTTTTGCTGACCGAAACAAATCTGTTTTTTGCTTCTAGATTCACAGAACTCTTTGGAAATATAGTTTAAAACCTGCCCCAGTGAAATATCTAAAGCATAGAACTGTTTTCTTGGGGTAAAACGCAATTTTCAAGGAGAAAAATTGCTTCAGCCACTAAAGGCAAATTTTTATTACTATAAGATGTGAAAGAAAGAAAAAAAACAATATACATGTTGCTTTGATCTAAGATTGAAGTTTTACTCATGTAAATGATGCATACAGCACTCTTATCCACTTGACTACTAACTAATAGGCCTTATCAGTTTTTACTTGTAATATTGATTCATATACTCTTTCAAAAGGACAACAGATGTTCAAAAATATGTTTGCACAGTTATAATAATACATTACGAAAATTTAGAATGATGAACAGAGTATAATTTGCCTAATTTTTATTTATTAAGAGTAAATACCCATTTACTTAACAGTATAAACAGTATACCTAAAACTGCGTTCTGTGTCAGTATATTTACGTTAATTTGAAAGGTTAATGCAAAATATTGGTAACTAAAATTCTTGTATTCATGTTGTATTAAACTTAAAACAATTAAAACGCTTAGACGTACACTTGTTGGCCTTGGGCTTTATTGCCATTAGATTGCATAAAGTGGGTTTAGGTCATAATCCCAAATGGAGAAAAATCTGATATAAAACTTATTTTCTTCCATTATATATAAACAGAGTCAAGTGTTCGGTTTGATATTTATTGAGAAGTCATAAAATTAAATAAGGGGGTTCTTACGTAAAGATATATATTTCCACTAATTTCTTTTACAAAGTAATCTTTTCACCAATAAATTTAGTAATCAAGGAGTAAATACCAAAAGTTTTAAGTAAAATAAGTAAGTTTTATTTATTAAAATACCCATTACTTTGGTAACTGTATGTGTAGGGATGGAAATCTAAAGCACTGTAGTATCTGAAAAAACTCATGGAAGTGTAAGGGGAAACAAAGCCATATTTAATAGAATAAATTATATTGGTTATTTAAAATAATTTAACCCATTATCTGCTAAATAATTTCCAAATCATTTATAATAATAAAAAATAATAATAATCTAAGGATAATCACACTGAAAGTAATTTTTTAAATGATTGCAAAGTAACCTCCCTTAGTGTGACAGACAGATAGACACCTCGCAAATTATAATATAGAATAGATAAAAAAAAAGATTTCTCCTGATTGTTGGTATTTCTGTTAAGTTTTGTCAAAACAATTTTATTTGACTTCCATCTTTTAAATATTCATTTGCTAATATTTTGTTATTAAATTGCAAATTGCTATCAAGAATAGTTATGACTTACTTGGAATTATATGACTTACAAGGTATATCCAGAATGTATCCAGCCATTCAATATTAATGAAAAAATAGCCTACCTAGGACAATGGTGCTTTAGCCCCTTCAAAGTACTCCCTATGGGACCTCACATACTTATCCCAATGTCCCTTCCACTTTTCAAAATAGTCTGCCATCAGCCACTTCATCGTGTTCTCCTTAATCTCATCCACAATCTGAAATCTTCTCCCTTCTGTGGCCATTTTTAGCTTTGGGGAAAGCTAGAAATCACAGGGAGCCACATCTGGACTGTAGGAGGGCTGACAAACCTAGGTGATGCAATGTTTTGTCAAAAAACCCTGCCTGAGATATGAAGAATGACTTACTTGGTCATTGCAAATGCGATCATCACACAGTACACAACTTCACTCGATGGCATCTCATTGCCAACTGAATAACCCCACGGGAGTGTGTTCACATATGCACGGTAAAGCCCCCACCGATTGGTTACCAAGTTGCATCAAGGCCACACAACCAGTTATTGAGATATTTAAAATGACAGGATACTTTACGGATATACCTCATATGTAGGTATTAAGATCTGTACAATTGGAGGTATAGTTCTCAATTATTTCTCTACCTACATAATAAAGTAAAATTTAGAAAAAATGAATTAAATTTATATATAAAGTTATTCACTACACTGGAGTAATATTATTATACATATGTACATGTTCACAAGATAATTTGTGGTCAATCTTAAATAGTCATAGAGTGAATTTGATTAGATTTGGGGATTTCTAGCTTTTTGATTTTTTAGAGATGAACTGTACACAAATAGGACAAGTCTTTGGAACACTGTGTTTGTACCAGAATATAAAAATTTCTTCTACTGAAAAATGATCTGTGGTCTATGATATTGTCACATTCTATAAAAAAAAAACAAAGTGACAGTCCCTGTATATTCCTTTTATACATTTTTCTTACGGAATATCAATGTATATCAATTAGATTCTTTTTAAAATATTTTTCATATTTTTCTTTTTTTAATTCTATTGAATAAATATAAATCTGAAACATTTCCTAAGGTCTGAAATTTATTTGCATACCTGCACTTATTGTCACACATTTAACTCTTAGATTCATAGACCATTTGTAACCACTGTAGAACTCTTCAGTGAATAGGATTAACAAAATTGAACTCTTTTGTGAATTGAATTCACAAGGGAGGTAACTTCAATCAAAAGTTACCCCTCTTGAATAACTTTTTTTTTACTAGAATTAATTAAGAGTTAAATCTCATAAATTGCCTATTAATGAATTGCAAATAATATAATTGCAATAAATATGCAAAAATAAATGAGCATTTCAGTTTATCTTGTAAATTATCTCAGTTGTCTTCACAAAAAAAATATCAATACAAATTTGGATAGAGTAACAATTTGCAAACATTTTATCAGGAATATTCAAATGGTTCTACAGACAATTGAACTCCTTCTTGTTTGTGTTTTAAACACAACGTTTCGGCCGATCCATTCTTCGGCCTTCTTCAGGTGTAAAATCTATGTGTGATACCCTTCTCAAAACTATAGAAAATATTTTATCAGGAAGCTTTCAATATTCTTTTAACCCTTTTGAGATTCCTGGTGCATATATATCCCAAGGTTTCTATGACTGCTAGGATATATATATCCTGTAGATTTCCTTAAGAAGTCTACTGGGACATTTTAATTAAGGCATCACACACCTTAATAGGTTAGTTTTGAAAGAGTTAAATTTAATTGGCCATGTCACTTTTCCAATATTAGGTCAAAATAGGTTCACTCGGTCATAATCAAGTACGGTCAATGTCTGTATCGTACTAATATTGGTGGTACCATCTGCTTTGTTATTTATTAGTCATATATTGATTCCTGATTGTATCATGCCATTTTGTTGACAGTTTGACATTGGTCACAGGCTACTAGATTTGCAGAAAATCAATCTATGTACTTTATTACTGGTATGAGACTTTGGTTTCTGCTAAGAGATTCATACAAACTAGACTGATTACCCGCCCTATTGGGCAGATTCAATCACTGTCAGAAAAAAAAAGAATCAATAAAATAGACAGATAGAAAGATGGAAATTTCCGGCAAGTGTTTTTTTTGGGTGGTTACAATTATGTTTTTTTTTATTACAAAAGATTTAATTATAAGAAGTGAGGTGAAACAATCAAACAAACAATCGTTGCATAACAAAAAACAATTTTATTTTCACTCAAAGAAACAATGTTTTTTGTTTTTGCCTGATCGTCAAAGAAACATGAAGTCTTGTGTTATTCTGATAGAATATTATCCTCTTTCTCTTAACTAATTCAAGACACTTTTTTTTTTATTCCTACCTTCAATTGGTCTAATTGGGAGCAGGACTTGTTTGAATCGATTGTTTGATTCTCTGGAAGCAGTTTCTAGTAGAGGACTCTTTTCCAATCTCACCTTATATAGAGCATTACTTTTTGGGGATGAAGACCGTGTTTTGATACAGTTAGTGGTGATTCATTTTGCTTATCTCTTGCATTCCACGTTGTTATAAAGTATCCATTTTTTATCACCTGTCACAATTTGTTTAAAAACTGAATATTTTATTTAAGTAGATAATTGTACACAGAAATAAGGTACAGTAACAGTAGTTTTTTCACTTCACTTATGTGGAAGCCACACATCAAAGCGACTAACATAAACAAGATAGTGCAAATGATTTTCAATGCTTGACTTGGATATTTTGAATATGTTAGCTAATGTTGATTAATTTCAAGTAATGTCTTAATTTTTTTGCTATTAACCTCAACTGATCTACCCTACCATGGAGCATCATTCAGCAAGAAATCTCCAGCATGAAACTATGCAAACTGCTTTTGACATGTTTGATCATCACAGTACCTTCTGCATAAACTGAAAAAAAAATTTTTAGCATTTCAGTTGCATTTTTACTTTTCTTAGAATAAAAAGCATAATATGCCCCAAATGTTTCTTATTTTCTTCCATTTTGAATTTTAGAATCATTAAAAAAAATTCACCAATTTTGATAAAATATTTTTTTTAAATGCACATTGATATAACAGTTGTCACAATACAATCAGAAGCGATCTTTTTGATTGAAGTTAGTTAAAGCTAAACCCTCTTAATGCTACCTAATGACAAAAACAGAATTAACTTTTTTGGCTACCCGATATTTGTGTACGTTAAATATAAATAACTGTCCTCACAGAGGTATAGAATGAGGGTGGGGAAGGGAGGGGGCTATTTGAAAATTCCCC
>VCCN01002867.1:860783-879501 GCA_006491835.1 Architeuthis dux
TCACCAATTAAGTGTTAGTGCATGTCTATTTATTGAAAATTTAACTTTTTTATCAAATCTCACTAAATGTTGAGGGGGGGGGGCTGAAGAAGCCAAGCCCCCATTGTTCCCAAATCTCTAGCTACACCACTGTGTTCTCATATACAAAATAGCAAAATAAGTCACTTGTACAAAAATAATTAGAAATATAACTGAATATCAAATTAAAGATCCCTAAGTGAGGCTTTAAAAGTATTATTTCCTTACCAGCATCAAATAGGTCAACAGGGTTATATATGTATCAAGCGGTAATATAAAGATGGTTGTATATCATGGTTGGCATAAAATTAGGTCAATGCTATTAGATCTTCTTATATGACATTATTTTTATCAGATATGCTAACATTTTGGCCAAACTTCAGTAAAACCCTTACTTTACTTTGTTTAGAGATTATGTAAATAAGATTAATGTTCAATTGATTCAGCAATTGCTATTCTTTATTGTGAAAGCAAGCATTAATAACTCTATTATGCAGATTTGACTCTATGCTACTTAGACCAACAGTGTTTTTCATTTTTTATCAATTTTGATTTCTTATTTATATCTGGATCAAATCAACATTTTAGTTTATTTATTAAATGTAATTGATTATGATTAGTGAATATGACATAACCATTGAATACAATATAACTATTACAACAGTTTCCACTGATTCATTCTACGGCCCTCTTCAGGTGTAAAATGTAATATCTGTAAGGAAAGAGAGTCTCTTCTATCAGTCTCTTTCTCCAGTGTTTCAAAGTAAAACACTAATAATTTAAACGTAAACCGCAATGCTTGTAAATATTCTATTTCAGCAATGCATGCAGTACAGTTTGTTTCATAATCAGAGAAAAAAACTGATAGGAGAGACTCTATTTCCTTATGGATTTTATATTTTCACCTGAGCCCTAGAATGAATCAGCCAAAACGTTGTGTCTACATCGAAGATGCAAAGAAGAGTTTAGATTTTAAAACATTTTACATTTTAAAACATTTTATTTTAGTGTGAAAAAAAATATAAAATTTGTATATACAATCACACATTAAACAATCATATTTGCACAATATCTAGGGCCTTAAACCTTTTGCGGTGGTGTAATGACCATCATAATTCTTCTTAAAATCATTTACATCTGTTGATAGCACTACATATTCCAGTAATCTATTCAAAGTTCTACCACTCTATTGCTAAAAAAAGAATTTTCTGATATTCAATCTACTTCTATTTGCTTCTACCATATATGTGTGGCCTCTCAGTCCCTTGTACACCCTTCTAGTTGTCCGAACAAAAGTTGGTGAATTATTATAATGGACATACTAAAAGCAACATAATTGTTTTAGTGGCTGAGTTATGTTGTTGGTAACTTATTCTTCGCTTGCAAGGATCAGAGGAGGACTCTCCGCCCACCTCTGCTGTTTTTTTCTTTTTTCCTTGTGTAGATCAGCTCGCACACACAGAGTCCACTCTTTAGGTTTGGTGCCCTTCCTCATTAGCTTGGCAGGCAGAGATGGCTAAGGCAACTGCCAAGCTCTAGGTTTTATGTCAGTAGCCCTCTCTTAGATGGACTGACTTATGGGGCTGGAGGGCTCCATCTGCCCTACAATCTTATCCATAACTGGGAACCGGGAAGTGTATTCATGCCTTTCCCCAGGGCATTAGTGCAAAGTGATCACAAACTACCTCAGCCCGAATATACTGAAATATAAATATATTATTAGAAACCGTCAACTAAAACTGTCAACATAGATTTCTTCAGTTTTCAAGTTGGTCTGGCTAGCTGGCTATGTATGTATGTATGTATGTATCATGCATACAGGCCACACCAATGGAGCTAGAGGGCTGAAAATTCAAACATTTACTCCTTATTATGTCTAGAAAAAACTTTAAGTTTTTAGTGGGAGGGTTCAATTTATAATGTAAGTTTATGCTAAATTGATCACTAGGTTGTGTCTAGTAGCATTCACATTTGTTTTTTGAAAATTCAGATCTATCCCACGGGCCAGAGGTTGCCTACCCCTATACATAGGCCTGAAATAAAGTCACACTATAACATTTAATTGATATAAATTGAGTTAAAATATTACTTATTTTATTAAACAAATCTTTTTTCCTATGACTGTTTTCCTATCCAGAAAATCAAAGTTGTGACTTTTCTTCCTATTACGTTTTTTTAGGTATCTCAGGGTAGCGCTACATTGTGACTTTTGTTCTGTGACTTTTCTTCCGGGATTCTTTTGTAAATATATTGTAGACTTTGCGCCCCTTCACATTTGCCCCCCCCCCTCTTGCCACGCCACTGCCTTTCAGCCACATCTCACCAAATGATTACAAATATTTAAATTTTCTCACTGATGACATTTTTTATTGAAATTAACCAATTATTAGACAATAATGTGTATTAGCACTAAGTATGTCTATATTATATTCATTCTAAAATATAAAACATATTTTGATTGAGAAATGACATCAAATCAAGCATTGGGTTAGAATGCGCAAAATTTACATTTCAGTCCGCCCGTATAGATAAGAAACTCATTAAGTGGACACTGAAAAGGGGAAGAAAACCTTGAATTTCAAGTTGAAAAAATTTTAGAAATAATACTTTCAGAATCAATACAAATTTTATTCAATTATATAGAAGAATTTTTTTTCAAACTCCAGAAGCTTAAACATTTTTATTTTTCATAAAAAGAAATTGAGGTCATTTTACGTAGATAATTTGAAAACTATGAATCCTATGATGCAAGGAATCAATTACATTTCATAAAGTGATGCATCTATCAGAAGATTATTTTCACCAGTTGATATGCATTAAAAGTCAATTTCAAAGAATATTTATGACATTAAAGTTGTGGCTGTACATCCTCCACTTAGAAGCAATTATATTTTTTATAAAAAAGTAAACTTTTAAATGCCTTATGACATAGTTTTCAAAGGGATAATTTCTTTTTTTTAAAAAGAAGATTGATAGTTCCTATCATTTCATAGGATAATAGATTATTCTGATAATAAAATGCTAAAAGAAATTGTTAATCTCAAAAACAAAACAACAGGAAAAACTGAATAAAAACAATGCAAAAGATTTAGATATTAATAAAAGAAATACTATATAATTCTAACCAGCTGATTGGAACAACTGATTTAATTAGCTGATTTAAATAAGTCTATATTTTTCATGAATACAAATCTATGAAAAGATAATGTAAATTGCTTTGAAATCATTTATACACGTCAAGTAGATTTTCTATAATAATATTTACATGAATTACAGACCAGTAACAGAGGTGGCGTATGAGACCCGCAGACCCCACAACTGCGGGGGTGGAGGTCACTGGAGCTTGGGGTGGGGGGACAGTCGAACCTACTGTTTAAACCTTTTACTTTTGCGAGGAAAAGAATTCTAGGATCCGTCTAAAAATTTAATCAAAAATATCTCTCAATCAAAAAAAAACCCTGGATTCACCCAAAAATTTAACAATTTACAGGGGGCGCAGTCAGACCTAGTGCCGCTACTGCTAGAAACTAAATGATTTGACTTCCTAAATTGAATTGGCACACTTCAGTCAATTATATCTTTTTGTTTTATATGATATAATTTGTTAGTAAGTTATTTTTTATTTATTTGAATATAGCCAGTTTTTTTAAGATCACTTAACAGTTATAAATGTAAAAGTTTAAAGATTCATCACAAAAGAACTTTTTTAGAATGTGGAATTTAAAGTTATAGGATTTTTTTCACTAATTGAGAAGGAATATACAGGCCTCCCTTATTATAACGCGGGTGTTGGTGTCCAAGAAATAAAGATATAACCAGTTGCCAATTTAGATATTTTGGAGCTAGATGAATATTTTGTGGTACACCCGCATTATTTTGTGAACTGCTCTATAACAAACTGTGTTATAACAGGGAAGGCCTGTATCACATAATAGCTTCTTAACTTATGTGTGTGCTTGCGGTACAACACTTTCATCTATATCACTTTAGCAAATGTCAGTTTTGTCTAAAATCACTTTTATCCTCACAATATCTCCAAAAGTCCTCAATGAATTTCAATGACATATTTTCAAATGGTTGGCCATGGGGGTCATAAAATTTTTGGGTGGATCCATTTTTTTTTGATGAAGAGATATTTTTTATTAAATTTTCAATCGAAACAAAATCCCTGGATCCACCCTCAAACTTCATCAATTCTTCTTTAGCAAATGGCTCGCCATTCGACAAAATGTCATTGAAATTCATTGAGAACTTTTGGAGATATTGTGGGGACAAAAGTGATTTTAGACCAAAATGATTTAGACAAAACTGACATTTGCTAAAGTGATGTAGACGAAAGTACCGTAACCCATGAGCTCACACACACATTTCTCTCATTAAAAAAATTTTTTAAAATCTGTCTGTTTTTTTTTAATAGAAAATGATTTATCATTAAAAGGGATATAATGAGTTTTCTTAAATGATGCTGGCTGACTATAAAAACCATCTATTGTTCCCAGTGCTTGTCTCTCACTGACTATGATGTGTGCTTGCAAAGTAGAAACCATACCAGGCTGACATGAAGCTGCTGTTAGCCCCACCCCCACTAGCTGCATCTGATTGCTTGGTTGTTAGCAGCCAGCCAGTCAGGTAGGTGAAAATAAATAGTAGTACTAGTAGTGGTGGCGGTGTTAGTAGTCGTTATAGTAGATCTAATGATTCCATATTCATTAGCTATTGATCTCAGTAATCAGCAAGCTGTCTCTAGCCAGGAACGACAAGGTCAGTAGATGGCCAACAGGGAAGAGGCTACACCTTGCATCTATTGTTTAAACTGCAGGACTTTAAAAGCAGTTCACTTCTAACTGCTGACACCTTCAAAACCAACTCATCTTGACCTGTAGAGGCTTTAGCTAACTAGCATCAGTACCCCTCCTGGTCTGGCTATGGTCAGCTTGCTATCAGTAGCCTACTAATGTTTCTACCATTACAACTAAGCCGTTAATGTTACTGCTACTATTTACTGCATCTTAGTTAGATTGTCTTCCACCTTGCTACTACTGTGGCTGCTTGGAGAGGGATTCATTTCTACCAGCCACTTGATGCAGTCTCTTCTAGGACTGAGTTGTGTGGGACCTATTGTACCAATTAAGGTGGGCATTGTTATTATAATGTTGTTTTGTCTTGTTCACTGATATTCATTCCAACATGTTAGGATACTTTAATGCCAGCCACGTTCAGAGAGATTCCATTAAGACTATCATAAATGAACATAAATTTCAGGCTTGTTTATACAGACAATGATTTTCTCTGCTGTGTTGCTTTAGTGAAGCTATGTGCAAATATGTTTGTTCCTCACTCTTCTCCTTTCTTGCTTATATTGTTTTGTATAGGTGCTCAGCTAAAAGTGTAGAGATTTTAAGTCACGTTCACAGATACTGCTATGGATCATGCATTATAAATTAGCAGCTGTAATCACATTTTGATTTTTAATTACCTCATAAACCTTTTATATATGAAACCAATTTGACAATAAAGCATAACTGATCATTCATAAAATCAAATTACACATTTTCATATACCTGAAAGTAGATATCTTTCTACCTCTATGTATGAGCATTTTTACTCTAATGTATTCTTGTTTTAATCTATTCTTCTGGAATTAAGATTGTTCACTGATCTCTAGAATAATATTTCATATTTATGGATGTGTTGGCCATTTATTTAGAAACATTTTAAAAAGATATACTTCTTTAAATATTAGATATTTTCAAAATAGAATCATTTCAATAAATACAAATTCTTATAAAGATATTTCATGCTTACTATAATTTTCCTCTTTAGGAACTGAAAATAACATAATATGCTTACAAATGTAACAATTTTTCACATTTGTAGCTGAAATGAAATTTATCATTTATGAAGGGAATACAATAGACAGATGATGAAAAATTGTATATTTATAGTCTTACAGAGGAGTGGACAGTTGCTATATTCACCTCTCTCCAATTTTCTAAATAGTCTGGCCTCATTCACTATTCACTTATTCATTAGTATCCTTTCACAACTGATGTTTATTAAGAAAAATAACCTTTTTCATTTGGTTTTACTTTTGAGTTTTACTGATTTTTATTTAATGAAAATATTTGTTTATATGATTTGAAAATTTGATCCTAATAATTTATTAAATATAGATATTTTTTATTTAAAATATGTATCTGTGTGAGTGAATATTTTAGTAAGGAATAAAACATGAAAGGTAGAAAATTTGGTTTTACTTTTGATTTTTACTGATTTTCATTTAATGAAAATATTTGTTTATATGATTTTAAAATTTCATCCTAATAATTTATTGAATATAGGTATTTTTTTATTTAAAATATGTATCTGTGTGAGTGTGGATATTTTAGTAAGGAATAAAAAATGAAAGGTAGAAAATTAACATTTATATCTGCTTTCTTAAAATGATATTTAAAAATTCTTCTCATTCTTAATTATTTATTTGTTGATGATAGCTAAATTTTTAAAAAAAAATCTATTTTAATATACTGCCTTGAAAATGTCTTACTTTAACATCTGACAACAAGCTTTTTCCAATAAAAGAACAAAAAACAACAGAATATCCTGTCAATAAATATTTAAATTCTCAGAATCAAATGAGCAATTTCGAAAGTATACCTGAAGATGATGTCACTTGAGAAATCTAAAGTTGGCTCAAGGGTCATTGTGAATAGAAAATGTTAACGTAGTCTCTTCATTTTCCATGTTGATACATCATTATTATAAACTATCCAGCATTTATATTAGAATTCCTTTAAATTTCTTAACATCAAATCTATCATTATCAAAAAAAGATTGAAAATTAACTTTGAAATCAAATTAAAATAAATTTGTTACTGATAAAGAATTGTCAAGAATTGAAATGATATTATAAGATAAGGCATCCTTATCTATTTCTGTTTACATATGCACAATAGATGTGATCATTTTCTTACTAGGTAATTCTTTTTTAGTGGGTATTCTATTCTTTATAGAAAATATGTTAACTTAACTTATCTATAATGTTTTTTTTATATCTGAAAGTCATTTTTTTAAATTATTGTTTTGTTATGTCATTGAATGAATGTTCAACATTTTTGTGTATTTTAGGTTAGCTTTTCAAGTCTCTATACTGATTTTTTTGTATAATATATTTAGTAGCCCCTCAGCCCAGCATACAATGTAACTATTGTGTATGAACAGTTAGATGTCTATCTGAGAATTCATCAGAAACGTTACCTTCTATATGTTCTAGATTGTTAATAACCTCCTCAGATTTCAAGGATAGATTTCTTCCATGACATACTATTGCAAGCTAGACCCTTTTTCACATAGTCAATAGCTATATCCTACATTTAGCATGATCAAAAACGAATTAGGTTTAATCATACTAAAGATATAAAGTTCAATTCGTTCAGCAAATGTGTTATTTATCAGCCTACCAAATACTGTGTTAAATTATTATTATTTAATAAAGACTTTTACCATTATAATTTAACCTTGTTCTTTTTAGTTCTTGGTGATGATATTTTATAATATGCTGCTATATTTAAATAAATTGAAGAAAACTATCTCATGATAAGTTTTCAAAAAAGAGCTTTACCAGTTTTTAATTCATGCATTATGTCATCCATTTTCCATTATATTCATTCGAATAGATTTACATTAATCTGTATTTTGTAAGTCTTATTATATTTATTCTTGTCGACATGGTAGATCAGGACTGTATATACTAAAAAAAGTACAGTTTAGAGAGTCTTGGTTAACACAGCAATTATCTTAGCTTTTTGTTATTGCTATTGATTCTAGTATAATCAAATTTTGAATATATTACCAGTTGGAGAGGAAAAAGCCTCCTAGATCTTATGGCTTAGGGTTTCACTTATATAAGATCTGACCTCTGTGTAGCAAATATGATTCTTAATTTTTCTAAATATTTTCTTCATATTAGAAACTGTCACCAAAACTGTCAAAATAGGTTTCTTCAGTTTTCAAGTCAGTCCTGCTGGCTGGCTGTGTATGTATCACGCGTACAGGCCACATCAATGGAGCTAGAGTGCTGAAAATTTCAACATTTACTCCTTATTATCTCTAGAAAAAACAGGGTTTTGGGGGTTTTTTTTTACCCCCAAATAGGTTTTTAGTGGGGGATCAATTTACAATATAAGTTTATGCTAAATTGATCCCTATTTTATGCCTGCTTGTTTTTTGAAAATTTGAAAAATGGTGAGAGAAGTAACTTAATCATTGATCACCACATTTTTTAATTGATCACCCCCAACACGGCATGCTGCCAAAAGATGTTGATAACATGACAGTTTCTATTGAGTGACTAAGCAGACCTGTTATTTTTTAATTGTAAATCTTATAATTATTGTATGACTCTTGTGTTTTTATGTAGAACATTAACCTATGTTGATAAACATTTTCATTGATTACTTGTAAGTGGTATTTATCTGTAACAATTACACAATCATAAGTTAACTGAGTCATAAGAAAATTGTTTGGTTTTTTTTCATCTATAAAAAAATAATCTTAGAAAAGCAGAAAACTATTGTAAGCCAAACAAATGATTACACACTTGAATATTAATATGAGGTGATCACATGGCTTCCTATTTTAACCCTTAGTACAAAGAGAAGACAATTATTTGCTACTGCCAAATAATATTAAAATGTAAACAAAAGTTAGAAGCAATCTTAAGTAAAATATAAGAATATATGTATAGATTTGGAGGATATTTAATAAATATTTTCTTAATACTTTTCTTTGTAACACGTCTTTGCTGACTATGATACTACGATCAATATGATACTATCATCTATTTTATAAAACAACTGGCTTTGTTTGTCACTGTGTCCCCCTCCATTAACATTGCCACAGCCAAACCAAATTTGGCATGCATACTCAATGGGCCTAGGGGAAGGTTTTAAAGTAAAATCTTTTTAAAGGGTTTTAGAGGGTGGGGTTCTATTTACAATGTAACTATAATGCTAAACTGAACCATTACCTTCCATTCAATATACATATATACATATACATACTAGCTGGAAACTGCCCAATAGGACGGGTTTCAGCTAGTATTTGTATATAATTCCTTGGAAATAATAATTTTAAAAATACATCACAATTTAATAATGGTGGATGATTTTCCCAAGAACTATAGATTATTAAGATTTTTTCACTAGCTATTTTATCTAACTTGTATGTATACAACTTTAATGTCCGTTTCTTCATTAACCCATTAATTGTGAATGACTGAAATTTCAGTCATTTCAGTATTCGTAATAACTATTACTTTTTTTCACAATTAGGGGTTAAAAGAACATTTTATCATTATGAATCCATTGAAAAAATGTTATAACTAGCTAATCTACATTTCCATCATGGCTCCAAGCTTAAAATTCCTTTCAGCCCTCTTACCTGCTGGATTAAATGTCGGCCAACTACAATCAAGCACTATTTTGTGTTGTTTGAATTTCATATGAATTTGCCATTTCAAAATGCACTGTTTCTGCTGTTCAGATCCAAATTGTTACATCCGGCCACATAATGTACAGAATGGAAAATGGAGCAAAGACTGCCTTCTATTATGGGGGAGGAAGGAATGACAATAATGTCTGCATGTCTCATCTCAAACCTTTGCAGCGATCCAGTTGTTGAGGTATGTGAAGCACTGTTATCCCCTACCTGCACAGGTGATCACAAGTGCTGCACTTTGTGTTTCAAGTCCTCTGCAGTCACTCAGACTGACTGTTCACCTTTCCCATACCTGATGAGGAATATTAAATACCTGTCAACATCTACATTAAGCACTATAGCTAGCCAAAATATTTGTTTTCTTCAATAATGTTTGCCGATTCCAATCCATAAACTAACATTTTGCCATTAATTTGGTATTTGCCTATCTCCTTCATTTTTATATCCAATAAAAATGTCATATTCCCTCCTTTATATTCCTTAGTTTCCCTATTTCTTCTTTCAATCAGTTGAACTTTGTTCTATATCCTTTTTCTTATTTGTTGCTATTAACAAAGATTAAGGCTTCATCTATGTACAGTAAAACCAGAGTACACAGCCATAAACTACAAATTCAGACATCCACTGGTGTTAGAAAAAGATTCCTCTCGGCAAGAGTTGCAAACGCATGGAACAACCTAAGTCAAAAGACGGTCACATCCAAGAATATCAATATTTTTAAAAAATAATCTTTATTCTGATATCGGACATACCAAATTTAACTACCATTTTTCTTATTAGTTTAAACCCAGCACAACTACACTGAAGCTGGCTTAATGACACAATTAACTGCTGTCAAAAAAAGCCTATTTCAAGTATATTCAAGTATATAAACATTTTAAATTATATTCAATAAACTATGAAAATGAAAATTATTTTTAATTTCAGTGTTCTGGACGTTTGAAATATTAAAATTCTTAAACTTAAAAAAATGTTTTTAAAAAAACCTTAAAATTTTAAAATTAATGTTTTTATGAACGTAGTTTCATCTTGTGTATGTCTTTTGATGCACATGTTACGACAGTTTAGGCCGTTTTCAACATCTTAACTGTGTGAACATCTCGCAAGAAATTATATTTATTTTTTATTGGCAAAACCAAGATATCAATAAAATTCTTTAATCATGTTGAATATTTATTACAAAATGCTGTGAAATGTGTTTTGTTTTTTCTTTTCCTTATAGACTGATGTTTGTAATAAAATGCATATTTTCTACAGCAGTAATTTCTGTAGATGTGAGCCTATAATTGAATTCTTAGACAAAGACAACTACAAAACCTCCACTGTTACTTTCACTCAGCTCCAGTCAATCCTCCTCCCACCACCAAACTATTCCTGTCCAGTCACAAGTAAATAAACACTCCAGCAAATCAACTTATTATTTTCCACCAAATGATATTTAACAGATTGTGTATATCATAAATGAATTTATTACTTTTTCAGATATCATCATTTATTGAAATAAATGATTTGTTTTACTTTTTGAGGTTATTTTACTACATATCCTGACATTTTGTTGCAGCAAATCCTATTGCCGGTTTTCTTTTATATTGTTCTTGGTGATGAACTTGTACTTTTATATCACACAGATCTTTTATTTTGCATACTGCTGTTGAAATTCCAAAAGAAATAAACTACTATCCCTCTTTCTAGAGATTTTTGGGGGAAAAAAACATAGAAAGTTGTTAATATTTTGCTCTTGCTTTCTTTAAACAATTTATTATTGCATTAACTCTTTGAAACATCATGGGTTAAATTTCCTTTCAAATTTGAAGTGTGGTGGGTCATTTTTAATCATCATCATCATCAGCCTTTTAGCATCTGTCGTTGGACATAGACCTTCCCCAAGATTTGCCAGCAAAGGTTATTATTCTGTCCCACCATTTTGTTTAGTACCCTGGCTGATCAACAGATGGCAGTAGTTCAGAGTGGAAGCAAAAAAAATGAGTCTCAAAGAGTTAATGAATTCTATTTATTTTTGGCTTTTTATATAGCCAAAGAATTAGCAATTTATACTAAGATACTTACTATTTCCTTATTTCTTTATATTTTTATCTGTTAATGAAACTTTTTGAAAATAATGAAAATTCTATTTCTCTTTAGGGATCGGCCGAGTCAACATGCAGCCAACCATCAACTGACCTGTCTCTTGATGAGGAGAGGGAAGCTTTACGAAGAGAAACGGAGCACCAAGCACTTTCACAGTTAGAACAAGCTCGAGTAAGTTGATATTTTATTTTTTAATTGATGACAAAATACACATTCTTTTATTGCTAGGGGATTGAGTTTTCCTAAAAATTATTCCTTTTTGGGTTTTTTTCTTCATACTTTACATAAAATATTTCATCCTTTGGGAATATCCTCTCCATTCAAAAGAGATTATTTGTTAGGGACACCCAATGTAACAGATGTTGACCTAAATACCTTCAATATAGGTGAGTGTATTATTAGGCTAGAGCTAAAAGGTTACAAAAACATTCAGTGCAAAAGATTGGCTCATTTCACCACAATTTTTCGGATCAAATGTAGAATCTGCAGTCAATCTGCAAGTCAAAAGCACAAATTATAATTTAAGTTTTAAGTTTTTCAAATTTTGTGCTACTATTTCTTCACAATACACTTTTATGTAGTTAACCCTAAAACTATTTTAGATATCCAAACAACCCTTTTGTATGTTCAACTAGACCTAATTACAAGATATTTTCAGTTGCAAGTTTTCTGAAATTCTTTTGTTTATTGGGGCAAAACCCCCTCTGATGAAGTGATCATATATGGTGCCTTACCCAAAAAGTGGCAAAAAATGGAAAATATAAGAAAATTAAAAATTAAAGTAGAAAGTTAAATAAAACAGAATTAAAGAATAACATTCAATATAATGAATAGTTGCAAAAAATTGATATTGACAAAAAAAGATAACACCTCCAGGTTGATCTTAACATTTTATTTTGCGGGCCAAAAACAGGCTAATTTAATGGGGTGTGGTATGCCTCAAAACAGTTTCTATCTTTGTTCAAGCACAAGTGTGCTTTGCAAAGCTTGCACACCACATTGGAGCCAATTATGTTGTCTTTGTGGCTACAATATTTGCATATGGCTGACAGGTCCTCAGGTGATCATATATAGTCACTTGCCTCATAAAAGGTTAATGGTGTCTGAATTCTACATTTCAACCTTGTTTTGATTAAATTAAATTAAATTTTGATTATGGTGTAATCTGAAAATTTGTACTTTTGACTTGAATCAATTTTAGGGTTCGGATTCTACATTTGTTCCAATTTTTCTTTATTCCTCATTGTATTGTTGATTTGTCTATCCCAAGGTTTTGTTTGTTGCAAACTTAAAGTTCTCATTCTTTTTCTAGCTCAAAATATTATTTTTGTTACTATCTTTTTTAAGAAAGTAAAATGTAAAAAATTATTTTTCAAACTCAACGTTTTTTTTATTTGCATCATCAATTCTCTGAACTCATTTATTCATTATTCAATTTTAATTTTTAGAAACACAAAAAAAAATTTAGCTTGCCTTTCTTGCATTTCAGTTTTTAAGTTGGTCTGGCTGGCTATGTAATTTTTTTTAACCCCCTAAATAGTGGCCGGGTTCAATTTGCAATGTAAGTTTATGCTAAATTGGTCCCTTGGTTTGTGTCCAGCAGCATTCATGCTTGTTTTTTGAAAATTCAGACTTTTTTAGTGATCACTGCCCAACAAAAGGCGAGAGAAGTAACTTATTAAATGATCACCACTTTTTCCAATTTTTGAATTGATCACCCCCAACATGGCATGCTGCCAAAAGATGTTGGTCACATGACGGTTTCTATTGAGTGACTAACCAGACCTGTTTTTTCTTTAGCTAGATGCATACAAGCATAACTTGTTTATACCCCAATTATTGATATTTTAATGAATTCTTTAATAAAATATCACTGAGTATTTCTTATTTTAATGTCATGAAACATTTAAATAAATAAATAACAATAACACCCATCAATTTACAATTATTATTATTTTCAATAAGTATAATAAAAATACATTATTATTATACTTATAATAATTAGTATAATTATTAATTATTACATCATTTTAGGTAACTAATCATCCGTGTGCACATTAATTTCTTTTGTGTGCTGGTTGCACAGCTTAGCGGGAACTATGCTGTGTACTAAACTTGTAGATTTACTATATACTTCTGTTGATAATGGCCCCTACAATGGTCTGAGCTTGGAAATAATTAGCATAGTTTTATTCACTGCAGCTGTTTTGGTAACTTGAGATGGTTCTAGCTAAATTCCACCACAGAAAATTCCCCCACGCAAATTTCACCAACAGCAAATTTCACCACAGTAAATTCCACCACAGTAAATTTTCCCTAGAAAACTTTACATAAATTTCACCACAGCAAACCTAACCCTAACCCACTATGAGAATATTACAATTAACTTTATTTCCGACAATCAGATAACAATAGCATTAGATAAACACATAAACATTAAAAAATGTATTAAAATATAGTAAAAATTATATTTAGAGAATTAGTTTTAATTAAGACAAATTACGTGCGATGTTTCTTAAAAATTGCAAAAGGGTTCCGTTTGGATAATCTTGAACTAGGAGGAATTTACTGTGGTGAACTTTATTGTGGTGAAATTTGCATGGGGGAATTTTTCATGGGGGAATTTATTGTTCACCCATGAGATTAGGATCCTATTTACGATACCTTCATTCTATAACCAATGACTTTCTCTTTAATATAAGGACCATCAGCAAATTGTAGACGAGATGAAGACTTTTCACAGATAATACATACTATTAACCTGATCAGTTGTTTATGATAGGGTGTTTCTGGATGTCAGTCATAACCAGAAAGCATATACCAGTGTTTAAGTCGACTTTTTAAGTATAAAGAATTTTCCCATTTAGAGCCTATGAACTTGATAGTCTTATGGAAGCAGTGCTGCCTTATTTTGGAGAGTCAACTAATCCAGCGAATATTGGATTAAACTTGAATTAAACCTAAGTTATGGGATCAACTTATATGCGAGCATATATGGTAGCATTTCATAGCATCTAACCATAAGATTACACCATATATTGGTTGCCCTTTCTTATTTCAAACCTAGTGGTGGGCACGGTTCTGCTAATCTGCTAATTAGCAATGCTAATATTTTCGTTAACAGATTAGCGTTTCCGCTAACTGTTAGCTGACCAATTAGCATCTGCTGACTTTAGTTCCGCTAACATTTTTTTCACCGGTAAAGTAAATAAAGTTTTACGGTCAAAAAAAAATTTTCCCAATATCAGGGTTGATGAAAGTTAGGGAAAAATATTTATTCATATTCTGTATTATTTCCTATCACCTGAGTATATTATTTTGTCTTATTTATTATTGTACTAATATTGTTATGCATAAAATGTAGCAATACATATTACACGCTCAGCCGATTGGGCCGGAACTGAAGAAATGAGTCAGTTGGTAATCCTGTCTACCTATCTCCAATGTGCCAGCATGCTGTAGCTTTTTGGAAAGCTCTATGTCTAAGCTAGAACATATTACAATTTCAGTTCTCTAGGCCTGTTTTTAAGGGTTTCAAAGCAAAAAAAACAAATTAGAGCTAAATTCATATAATAAAAGTTAGTAGCTAGCAAGTATTGTTAGCTTCCGCTAAATCTTTAGCAGTTTAGCGATATCGAAGATAACCTTTTGGTTAACTGTGCCCACCACTGTTCAAACCACCTGTTCTAGTGAAGGCTGCAAATCTTGATAAAATAAATGTCTGGTTTATGGGGTCTCTAAGGATTACCTACACATATAGGAACTTGTTACTATATCTCATTTCCAACTCATTTGAAAAGAGCTTTCATCTATCTGTTTGTAGTTGCAGAATCTTTTGTCTTTTGTAAATGTCAGGTTACATCAATTTGCATTAATGATCTTTTAGATTCTGATATCATGATTGGTTTCTACTTCATCTACTGCTACCATGGCCTCTAGTTTTCTGCTACTATTATAACCATACTTATCTACTCTTGGAATAACTCATATAAATACAAGCCTGGTTAGTCACTCAATAAGTCACGTGACCAACATCTTTTGGCAGCATGCCGTCTTGGGGGTGAGCAATTAAAAAATTGGAAAAAGGGGTGATCGATGAATAAGTTACTTCTCTCGCAGTGATCACTAAAAAAGTCTGAATTTCAAAAGATTTAGCATAAACTTACATTGCAAATTGAACCCCCACTAAAAACCTATTTATAGGGGTGATTTTCAAAAAACAAAAAAAAAATTTTTCTAAACATAATAAAGAGTAAATGTTGAAATTTTCAGCCCTCTAGCTTCATTTGGGTGGCCTATACATGTGATACATACATAGCCAGCCAGACCAACTTAAAAACTGAAGAAACCTATTTTGAGAGTTTTGGTTGATGGTTTCTAAAGGTCTTCACTATGATCTGCATATTGATGTAAAACATGTAGAAGACCCTTGCTGTAATTGAACAATGAATCTAATGCCTCTTTTAATTCAACCTAATGTCTGTTCTTTCCTGATCAAAGGCTCCCATATGGTGTTCAATTCTATACTAAGCCCACTGAAGAGGTTATCAGAGCCTAGCATGTGCGCAGATTCTTTCAATCTCCTTATTCTCCAATGTTGCTCTCTATCTATTATTCTGACTTTGTTCCAGATCAGTTGGTGACACCCCCCCTTTTCTCTCCACATGTGATCAGCCATACCAGACTTCATAGTCTCCATGGACTATGGCTTTTCGATATTCTTCCAGCCTTACTTTTAGAGGGCAGCCAGTCTCACCTTTATATTCCCTGCCACAACTGCATGGAATGTTATACACACAGTTCTTCTTTCTCTATGTTTCTATCTTATAGTAATAGCTTGTTTTGTTTTCTTTATTATAATTTATATTTAACAGAGCCTTAAATTAACAAAGAACATGGTTTGCATTTGATTAGTTGCAATAACAGGTCTGGTTAGTCACTCAATAGAAACTGTCACGTGACCAACGTCTTTTGGCAGCGTGTTGGAGGTAATCAATTAAAAAAATTGGAAAATGTGGTGACAGTTTTGGTTGACGGTTTCTAACACTCGTTTATTTTTATATGATGTATTGATATACTTTTCAACTCTATTTCAAATAAACATCTTATTTCAAGCACCATTGAACTTAAAGGTTTAACTGATTACATATTTAAAAAGAAATGCCAATTTCCTTTACAATTTATCAATAACCTGACATTATCATTTGTCTATTATTAAAAAATGTATGTATCACGCATACAGGCCGCATCAATGGAGCTAGAGGGCTGAACATTTCAACATTTACTCCTAGAATGTCTAGAAAAACTGTTTTTAGAAGGAGGTTCAATTTGCTATGTAAGTTTATGCTAAACAGGTCCCTTAGTTTGTGTCTGACAGCATCAAGCTTGTTTTTTGAAAATTTGGATTTTTTTAGTGATCACTGCAAAACAAAAGACAAGAGAAGTGATTTATCCATTGATCACTCATTTTTCCAAATTTGAATTGATCACCCCCCCTCCTCCAACACAATATGCTACCAAAAGACATTGCTCACTAAACAGACCTATTTTGATTCTTATGCAACTGGTAAAAAATGTTGTCATTAACTAACAATGAACAGAATATTTCCTAAGATGTTTCATGTATTTTTTCTATTACTTGTAATCTGTGTTGGATTCAAATTCAATTTTTCATATAAAATAAAGAAAATTAAAGGAACAGCTATATACTTATGTAAGATTCTTTCAATTAGAGTTGTATAATTTCATTTACACAGTTAAGAAATCTTTTTTTTTTCATAATATTTATGCTTTATATTTAAGATCATAAGATAATGTGGGTCCAGCTGTATGGTTTAGAAATTTCACTAGAGTAGATGATTTTTTGACATCCTCTAAATCAGTGGTTCCCAACCTTTTCGAATCATTCCCCACTTTTGTCAATAAGATTACTAATATTCCCCGCTTCCATTTATTAAGAGAATAACTTCAAATAATAACTTTATATTATCTTGAATTACCCAAATTACCCCCCTGGGTGGAATCCCCCCCTCTCCACTGCTTGAGAACCACTGCTCTAAATGAGTGGTTTTTAACCTTTTTTACTCCATGCCCTATTTCAATGGCTCAAAAAAATTGATATTCCCCCTACTATAAAAATAATTTAATTATATATAATGTGGAAAATTCTTTGTAAAAAATACTTATATATGAATTTTAGGGCATTTACTAAATTTAGTCATTTCTTTGTTCATTGAAATTTAGTAACAACGACTCAATTACTTTATTGCTTTTATACCTCACAGTTAATTAGTTAAGCATTAGTTACAATGGACTCTATAGTAAAATTAGTAATTAAAGTGTTGTGTGATTAGGAATTAATTGAATTGTATGATTGAGAACTAATCGGTTAAGACTCAGCACAACTCAGTTTTGAGCCACGGAATGCTTTTCTCTCTTCACTCCCAAATTCCAAATTGGCCCCCAATATATTTAAATTGCTCCTTGTGGGGCATGCACCGCACGTTCAGAATCACTTTTCTAAATCATCAAAATATCACCTAGCTAGGTGCATTTTTAGTAGCAGAGAAAAGCAGTTCAGGAACAAAAGAACACAAGTAGAGCTTATGGTAAGATGACAGGTTTTTTGGCTGGTTAAGTAATTAGAATGTTTAACATATCAAAGATAAGGCTTAGAGAACAACTAAAAAAAAAAGGAAGTTACTTAGTTGCGCACAGGAATTAGGTTGGGGACAGTATCAAGTTTCACTTGATTAGATAGGTTTTGTTCAAATTGCAGACTTACAAAACTTGGGCAATCATTAAGTAAACCATCCTACATTTCAGAACCAAAGTAGTTATGATGTATTTATTTAAGTACAAAGTCTGAAGTTGACTGTTTTCCTACTGTAACAAAAACAATGAGAACAAGAACAATCCTCACCAAAATTAGGGGTGTAAACCGATATGTATAATTAAAATTCCCCTACCGTGATTTGAACTCCCGACCAACTGATTGCCAGCTGGCTGTTTTACTGACTGAGCTAAATTGATGAGTCTTGGATATTAACGAAAATTTATCATATAGATAAGGACAGGCTTATTTCATTTTAATAAATAAATACATTTATACAAA
>VCCN01002867.1:908774-921135 GCA_006491835.1 Architeuthis dux
TTTATCTGTTAAATATTGCTCCTGCATCCATTATATTATTACTTTTTTTAAACTTCGATGAAAGTCAACAGTTCTATGAATGCCAAAAAGTTTTTCGTTCAGACCAAATTTGAGTAGGTTAATAGCGTTCATAAGAAACAAAGGATAGAGAGTGGCCAAAGAAAGAGGAATTTTTTTTTAAGTCTTTTTTTAAATCTCTTAACAGCTTTACATTATTCTTTTTTTTAATCTATTGGAAACGAATAGTTTTATTACAGAAACAAATGTTGCCAAATGCTATCAACAATTGTGTTTTGTGTTTAAATCAATTTTCAAAATAAAAAAATGTGACGTAAGAAAAAGCGTTCATAATTTAAGAAGCTATAACATTTTTTTTAACATCTCATATTGTAAGTGTAGAGTTATGACCTATAACTTATGGGGAACACAAATAGATACACATTTCTTGGATACAAACGAAAATGTAGCAAGGCTCGAGAAAACCAGTCAGTGTCCATTTTCAGGGAGTCTTTTTTTAAATCTCTTAACAGCTTTACATTCTTCTGCTTTTTAATCAATTGGAAATGAATAGTTTTATTGCAGAAACAAATGTTGCCAAATGCTATCAACAATTGTGCAGACAACGTCGCAGGTTTTTTGAACAGAGTTTGTTCTTTTCCTTGTTATTTTGTAGCGGAAGTACAAGAAGAAATAGAGAGGATATTTCAATTAGCAAGAGGATTGCAAATGGTAGTGCTTGACTGTGACACTATAAATCATCCCTCCCAGCTGGCCAAAACTTCCCTGGCTCCAATAGTTGTTTATGTAAAGATCTCGTCACCTAAAGTAAGTAGCTTCATATTGACAACAGTATCCACAAACATTTGTATTCATCATTATCTTATCTTATAAATTTGTTTTTTATTTTAAAACTATTTTACCTACTTGGAAATTCATCATTATAAAAATTTTAAAATTTTAATTTTTATTTATAAAAATTCACACAAAATATTGTACTTCACTTTTTAAGTTTTTATAGCATGTTTCTTTAATTTTTGTATATTATTTTGTATTTATTTTCCCAGAATCTTTTTGGGAAAAAATGATTGAAAAATTGTAATTTGCTGATATTTGGAACTATGAATGAACCTAGTTAAAAGTATCATTGAAATATAGAATACAGTTCAGGGATCAAATGTAAAATCTGGACCCCAGAATTGATTCAAGTCAAAAGCACAAATTTTCAGATTATACCGGTAATCAAAATTTAATTTGATTTAATCAAAACGGATGAAATGTAGAATTCAGACCCCTTTAATTACATAAAAGAATATTGTGAAGAAATAGTATCACAAAATTTGAAAAAAGGTATTAATTAATTTGATTTTGATCCCTCAACTGTATTCAATATTTCAATGATACTTTTAACTAGGTTCATTCAAAGTTCCAAATATCAGCAAATTACAATTTTTCAATCATTCAATATATAACAAAATAATATAGAAAAAATTAAAACTGGGATGAAATAGATACAGTAGCAAAATTCCATTTTTATTCCTAATTCATAGATTTAAGAACATATTTTTGATAATAACTTAGCAATCATCTTTGTCTTTGATCTTTGTATTTACACCTCTGTAAAACAAACAAACTTTATTGTGCTATAAATAAATTGAGCTATAAACAAAGTTTTTCATAGAAATCTTTCAACACGGGGAACTGTGTCCACAAATAAACCTTGTATGGAAATAAAGTTGTTTTTTTTCTGTTGTTGAAAAAGTATATATCACCAAATTACATAGGGGAGATAATCCTTTAAGCCTTAGCTTTATTTGTTTATCAAATTTCTATTAATAAATAATTCTTTAAGCCTTTAGTGAATTGAAATATTTGTTTTGCTTTTACTGTGTTTGCTTTCACAAAATTCACTGTGTTGTTTCAGGTTCTTCAAAGATTGATAAAGTCCCGAGGTAAATCACAAAGTAGAAATATGAATGTCCAATTGGTTGCTGCAGATAAGTTGGCTCAATGTAGCCCTGTAAGTAATATTAATTACTCAACTTCTTATTTCTTTCTATATGGTAGGTATGAATAAAATGAACAAAAAGGAAAATAAATTTCAAGAGTGTAAGCAACATCTGATTTAAAAAATGTATGGTAGACAATGCAGTACACATCTATTTGAGTGGAAAAATAAACAAGATTAAAATGCATGACAGCTGCGTTGTGCAAAAAGAGGCATGTTATCGCCTGCAGCTCCCATAATTTGAAATAGCAGTCAATTTATATTAAAAATACAGTTTAAGTTTCAGTCAAACCAATACATAGAAGAAATAAAAAATATGCATTTAAAAGATTTACAAGATATCTTAATAAATTGATAAAAATGAAAAAGAAATGTTTTTTTAAAATAATATTGAATGAAAAAAAAATTTTTTTCACTGAATGATAATTAATAGAGTAAAACTAAAACATTTCCGAAAAGAAAATTATTTTACTTAATTTTCCTGTTTTTTTAATCCCAAAGTAAGAGTTACGTTTCCAGCAGTTGGATATTATTCTAAAAAAGGTAAACATAATTAGTATCTCCAGGGATATATCTGAAAAATGTGTAAAAATCAACAAAAGCATGATTATATAAAATAGATAAATCATCAAACTAATAAAAGGTGGGGTAGGAATCATATGAAAAAAAATTGTTCTTCTTCGAAATTTAGAATGGCAAATTATTTTTTTAAAATTCGCCCTTTAATAAATAAGTATCGTTAAATTTTATTAAAATCAATTAATATGCTGATTTTTTCTAGATTTTAAAAAATTTCTCACGAGTCGATTTTGCGCTGATATTTTCGTTCATTTTGTTCATACCTACTATATGGCATTATTTTTTCTAACTTACATACTGCATTTGCATATCAGGTAGTTATTAGTCATTTTCTTTTACATCATAGAGAATAATCCGTACAATTTTATCCAAATTTGGTTCAACTTTTAAAAAATTAGCTCTTTCATGCTATTTATCAAAACACTGTTTGTATTCAAATAAGTTACATGTTGATAACCAATATAAAATGTTGGAATAAAAGGAACACTATTCTTATCCTTTATTGGTGCTAGATGCCACCAGTTTAACCCTTTATAGGGCACCCCTAAAAATATTTTAGATATCAAAACAACCTTTTTGTATGTTAAACTAGACCTAATTACAAGATATTTTCAGTTGCAAGTTTTCTGAAATTTTTTTTGTTTATGGGGGCAAAACCCCCTCTGATGAAGTGATCATGAATGGTGCCTTGCCCAAAAAGAGACCAAAAATGGAAAATATAAAAAAAATTAAAAATTAAAGTAGAAAGTTAAATAAAACATAGAATTAAAGAATAACATTCAATATAATGAATAGATACAAAAAATTGATATTGACAAAAAGAATAACACCTCCAGGTTGATTTAAAAATTTTATTGTGCAGGACAAAAACAGGCTAATTTAATGGGGAGTGGTATGCTTCAGAACAGTTTCTGTCTTTGTTTAAGCACAAGTGTACTTTGCAAAGCATGCAGACCACATTGGTGCAGATTATGTTGTCTTTGTGGCTACAAAATTTGCACGTGGCTGACGGGTCCTCGGGTGATCATATATAGTCACTTGCCCCATAAAGGGTTAAGTAAGAAATGATAGAGTCCTAGTTTCCGTGTGTAAAGTGGAGATAACTCCTGTTAGCCTTACATGAACCACGGCTTACAGGATTATCTCCCCATGAAAGAAAAACAAGTAAGTACATAAATTATATTATTGTTATTGCTTTGAATAAATTAAATTTATTTTTGCACTATTTTTAACATCAAGTGGGCGAGTGTGTGAAATCTTAAAAGTTTGTATGGAAATAAAGTAATTATTTTTCTTCTGTTGTGGAAAAAGTATATATCACAAATTACATAGGGGAGATAATCCTTTAAGCTGTAGTTCATTTTAAGGCTAACAGGAGTTATCACCATTTTACGCACGGAAACTAGGATTCCACCCAAAGAAATAGTTACTGCCAAATGAATTTATTTGTTCAGAACATCAATGTACTTTACTTAAAAACTGAATAAGTAAAAATGGGAGAAAGCCAAAGTAAATAATATCAATTGGATGAAGAGACCTTGACTCTTTGATGAAGGATATAGTGGGATGAATATTTAGTGTAGATTTAATCTAAGAACAAACTACTATATGTGCTAGTGTATAAGTCAATCCCAAAACTAAGTTTTGTCCATTATTCGCTGGATAAGTCAACTCTCCAACATAAGGCAGCAGTGGGTCCATCAGAGTGTCTCAGTTCATAGGGTCGAAACAGACTAATACCTACTAAATGGTATTAACGGAAGTTACCTCCGCTACATATGTGTATCATATAGAAAATTAACACCTCTTAATTAATCGTAGCAGCAGTATCCTAAAATCTCATCAGTAGCATATACTCACACATGACAAAGCAAACACTACACTGAGTAAACAATAGACTCTTTTATCGTATTCAACTTTCTTAGCTTACAAATTTTTAATTCCTCTGGATTAGATCAAAATTATATATTTTCATTTTTTTGATAATTGAATTTTCTATTATACCTGTTTGAAAACATTTTTCACAAGTCATGAGATTTTTTGTCCCAGCAAATATTCTCTTCTTTATTTACTGGGCAATAATTTTACCAGTGTATTCTTTGAGTATCAGACTTGTATACCTAACTAAGTCGTTACTGAATTCACTTTATTCCATTTTTTTTCCAGGAAATGTTCGATGTGATTCTTGATGAGAACCAATTGGATGATGCATGTCAGCATCTGGCCGAGTACTTGGAGCGTTATTGGCGAGCAACCCACCCACCTTCCATGGAACCTAAGCATCATGCATCCCACTCTAACATCATGTCTGACTCACTCCATGCTGAAGATGAGCACGGAGGTGGTGATGGCAGCCGGCTGTCTCACGATCGCGAGTATGACATAGACAGGTCACATGACCGGCCCAGAGACTCTGATCGAGGAGCTCCTCGCGGTGTGCCTGAATTCACCGACATTCGCGGAGCCCACGACAGGCGTGAGCGCAGTCATCATGTAGATTCGCGGGACAAGGGCTACCCATCACCTCGCAGCCAGAAACACCCACCCATCAAGGAAGGCAGTATAGACATTTAAAACACACCAAAGGGACTAGAGCCAATAATTCCTAACATCTCCTGTGTCAGCAGCTTCTGGCCCGCAGCTGACAGAAGCTGCAATGTGCAACTTAACACCTACTACTACTACTACTTCTCTACTGCTAAGTGTGGTCCTGAGGAGATCTCCATTGTGCATTCATGCCACACAACAATGAGCAGAGCAGTTTTCTAAATCTGCCTTCTGGTAATCTCTCAACACGTTTTGGTGTTTGACCAGGTGTCTGGAACCTACTGCCATACATAACAATGATGACGAGAGTTCTTCTGGGTGTGTTGTGTGTCTCTTGCTGCCTCTGGAATGGTGTGGCTAGATACTACTGCCTATCCCTCCTTTTTCTCCAGGTAGCTGGAAGCTCACCCTACCTTGGTTGCTATGGATAACATCTGAAGCCCAACCTAACCCAAACCACTGCAGCATTTTCTGAAGCTCTCCTTCATTTTACTAAAATTGAACAAAAAACAAAAAAAGATTTTTAATTTAACACAGCTGATGCCATCAGGTCACACAGCCTGTTGGTCCATTCAGATTTTTGCTGAAATGAGCAAAAACAAAGGATGAAAATAAACGTTAAACTCTAACAAAGTGATTGCTCAATGAAATACCCTCACTATTCTTCGGAAGTAACCTACTTCAAAGTGTGTATAATTTTTAAATCCCCTCCCCTTCTCGGTTTGTTTCTATTGGCTGTTGAAGACTCAAGGAACTAAACAACAAAAATTGAAGAAAAAAAAAATCTACAAAAAAGAATTCATTGCTTACTTTGGTATTAACATGCATTTCACGCTATGGAAAAAGAAATAAAAACATTAAAAAAAAAAAAAACAAGATATGAAAGTCACCCAACTTCCTGCCTGAACAAACAGGTTGGATCCTTCTCTCTCTCTTTCTTTTCGTCTGTCTATTAAAATCCATACTCTACCTCGAATGGGAGGCACCAGCTTCGGGGTGGTGTCCATACACATTTGGCTGCTGCTGTTATATTGACTGCTGGTCAGTCAACTGACTGATCGCAACCGAAGACTGAAAGCCAATGCAAACAGGTTGGATCCTTCTCTCTAGCTAAGATAGCCTGTTCGTCGCTGGCCCCATATGTTTGTATGACGCGTTTTTAACTCTCTCACAGCCAACTGGACATCAACGTTATTTTGGACAATGACTAATACTGGCACTGATGAAGGATATATGGCAGCGACGACCATGCTACAAATGATTACAATCCTGACGACTCTAAATCTTAATGATCCCCATAACAGTGACAGCCATTGCTCTCCCTGTCAACGTAGGGTATGGGAAAATTAGACAAGACAAACTGAGCTAGAAGGCCAGCAGAGAAACCTTGTCCCCTGAAAGGTTGTCTGCCATCTTATGTTAAGAGTAGGCATGCTGGCGTTGGAAGATGGCTAACAGATCCAAGCAGGGAAGTAACCAAACCTGACAGAGAAAGAAAGATGAAAAACTTTTTGCTTTCTTTCTTTTTCTTTCTTTTTTTTTCTTTCTAAAATCAAGAAAGAGGAATATGAATTGATTTAAAACGAAAGAGGGTGATAAACATTTATTTACTGAAACTTCCAACAACAACAAAAAATGTGAGAGCATTTTAAAAAAATTGTTTGAATATGTTTTAAGATTTTTTAAAGACTTCTTGCAATTAAACAAAACAAAAAGAAAAACATTTAGAAAAATACAGCAAAAAAAAAACAGAAAAATTTGGAAAAATGAAAAATATTTAAAAAAAAAAAACAACCTTGAAATTTTAATTCTCTATTTGCCATTTAGCATTCAAAGTGAGAAAAAAAAAAAACATTATCACAAAAAATAAAATGAATTTAACTATCTACTCTACTACTACAACAACTACTACTCTACAACTATTACTACTACTTCTACTACTACTGTGAATCATGTTAAGGAAAAGTTTATCAAAAAGTGATAAGATTTGTTGCTGTGACTAATATTTGACTTTTTTAAAAGAATTTTTTCTTGTGGTGTCTGTAATTGTTAATACGTGATTACGTCAATACCTGCTGACCTGCTCACTGTATCAAGTTATTTCTTCTACTTCTTCCATCTACTACTACTACTACTACTACTACTACTACTACTTGCCCCCACTTTTAATTTTCCTCTTGCCAACTTACTCTTTCTTTGTCTCCTTAGGATTTCTTCTTTCTCTTCTTCTTCTTCTTCTTTCTCTTTTGTCTTTGTCCTCCATCCCATGAATGCTACTGAACAGATTGATTGTGGCCTACTACTTAATGTAGTAAGAACCTCACAAACACCACACAAAATGGGGGCTGGCATACATCAAAACAATTAATACCACACCTATGTTGTACCTGATAATAAGAAAAATTATTTTTCTTACATTTTAAATATATCTTATCTATCTATCTGTATGTATGAATGGATGGTTTGATGGATGGATATATATATATATATACACACAGATATCAATATACATGTATATATATTTAACAAAAACACACATATATATACATATATATGAGATAGATAGATAATTGTGTGTGTGTGTGTGTGTTTTGTGTGTGGCGCTATAGAGTTGCTATATGTGTGTGTGTGTTGATATATACCAATAAACAGCTATTATCTATTGCTATTATGTTTCTTTCATAAAGGCAATTGATTTATATTCCAGAACATGTTTTGGTGCTCACACAAAAATTTGCAATCAGGGCAATCTCTAACTTGTAACCAGTAGATAAAAAGTTAGTCTTTTAAAGATTTAAAAAAGAAAAAAACATTCTACTTTAAACTGTCCATCTTCTGTTCTTTAATTCAAAAGAAAAACCAACAAAAATTGCCTAGTCTTTACAACTAGGGTTGCCAGATTTGATTAGGAGGGGAGATAATTCTAGTTTTTGAGATAAAGCTTGTATTATCTCCTCTTCTGGCCAAATCTGGCAAGCCTGATTACAACATAGAGATAATTTGGATGCAGGAGTAGATTCATTTATTAATAAACGTCTATGCGCGCGCGCACGCACACACACACACACACACGCACACTTTTCACACACCTGTATGTATGTATATATTTATGCATATATGTTTGTTTCTATATATGTGTATATACACACACATAACACACATTAATAGACGCACACACAAAAACTTGCACATTTCTATACATACACATATATCTCTAAATGTGTGTGTATGTGACTGTGAGTGGATGTTTTTCCTCTTCCAGCCGTGTCTTACCGTGAGTAAGGGTGCTCCACTGGTGTGCTTGATTTGTGTACCTGCCTGAATGTATGCTGAGTGGATGCCTGAGTACCTGGGGTACGTGATATGACCCACGGCCACCAAGTCAACACCTTTGTACAGATAGGTTGGTTTTGCCAGAGGATTGTTATTACTAATACTACTATTAATACTAATAATTATTATACTTTTTCCTCTATCAATCCATTATTTGAAGAAAAAAAAGAAGAAGAAAATATACCAGGGAAGTTATTGGTTTATTATTTATTAACTTTGTTCATTTTTCTTGTTACTTATTTTGCGAAAGTTTACCCTAAACCCATTATTACTGTTGGGAAAGTTAAATATTATCTTGGATTGTTTCTATTGATATTCTTACTTAACAATTCTATTATTTTCTTCCTTTAATCGCTCTGGTATTATTTTTTTTTTTCAAAATTGGGAATTTTCTTTTTGCATTGTGCATCAGTTAGCAAACTAAGGGAGATAACTCTTAACGTGACAAAGTCTCCGGTTCTTATTACTGGCCTTTAAAATCCCTCTTTTTGCTTTTAACCATCTCTTTCCTACTTTATATTTATCTTTTTCACTCACACACCCTTTCTTTCCTTTTTACTTTCTGCAATCCATTCAGTTCATTTCTGTCTCGGTTTTTATTTCTATCCATTTTCCTTTTAGCTCTTCCTCCCGTGTCTCCTCCTCCTCCTCCTCCTCCTCTGGCAGCCAAAACAGGTCTCACCTCCTCACTAGCCTGATTATGATGATGATGATGATGATCCATTGTATTTCTCTTCCCACACAAAACCTTTCTTCCTGCCACAATTTCAAACCCACACCATTTCTTCTTCTTCTTCTTCTTCTTCTTCTTCTTCTTCTTCTTCTTCTTCTTCTTCTTCTTCTTCTTCATTCAATTTTCAAACTTTTTCTTTCTACTTTTTCCATTTCTTACTTTCTAGACTAACCCTTTCCTTTCATACTCTCATGCAAAATAAATGCCTGTCTTCTTGATATTCTTGCATGCAGAAAAGAAACAAAACATTTTATCTATTTATTTATTTATTTATTTATTTATTCAAAGTATTATTATCATTATTTATTATAAAGTTGTCATTATTTGTATCCATTATAAATTTAATTCAAAGATTGTTTGCACTGAACCATTTGTTTTTTGTTCTTTAACTAATTTTGTAGCTTGAGATTCTTTCCTTTTCTTAACTCTGCTGCTGGATGCTATGTTAACTGTTCAGTAAAAAAAAAATCATAGACAAAAAAAGGAAGAAATGCAAAAATGAAATTTGAAAATAACATGAAAAAATACAAGAAAAATACCTGAAAAAAAAAAAATATGTTTTTATTGCTTTTTTTCTACTTCTTTCAATTAAATTAATAACTCAATTAATTTTGTTCATCTTCCCCCACCCTCTCTCTCTCTCTCTATCTATCTCTCTCTATCTCTCTCTCTCTCTCTCTATCTCTATCTCTCGAGCTACTGGTATTTTAGCTGGTAATTTTTTTCTTACCTCTCTCGCTTGCTTGCTCTACACAGGCACAAGAGTCTAGTGAGATGGTAGGTGAGATCTACATTCCCCGATTTTAATCTTGCTTTTTCTTCTTCTCCTCCTCTTCTTATTTCCCCTCTCTCCTATTCTTCCAATCTTCACCTCACTTGATTATTATTTCTTTACAATAAAAAGAAAAAGTCACTTGTTTTGAATTTTACCAAAAATGAAGTTTTTGCTAATATTCTGGCTTAACTTGTATTGCCATGACTTTTGTTTAAATTCAGGGCATTATGTGAAGAATGTCTCGGATCTTAATTTTGACTACATTTTATACATTTTAAGAGCATTACTCTTAAATTCAATGTAATTGACAGTGGAACTCTTCAATGAATAGCATAAAACATAGTGGATCTCTTCTGTGAATTGAATAAAAAAATTTTTTAAATTTCACCAAATGGTCAAAGGGAGATCATTTTATTCAGGATTTATTTCCCTTGAAATTGACATTCTATTACCTTTGTATGAATTTAAGAGTTTAAAAAAAACAAATTTCCAAATTGAAATTTTAAAATATCCCAAATTACTTGGAATCAATTTAAAAATTACAGCCATTTTTTTTGTCATTCAAAAAATGTAAGTAACAAAAGCAAATAAATAATTTGCAATGTATTTAAAAACTGATGTTAAAATAATAAGTCTCAAAAAGAGTTCTTTAGATATGGAGCATAAGTAAAATTTTTATAAAATCAGATCGCACTGTTCTTGGTTGATTTGATAAGTTCTGCAAATTTTTATTAACCTTAACATCAACAGCACAAATTTAAGTAACAAAAAGACAAAACGCAAGATTTTTACTGCAAATAAACAATAAAACACATCAAAGGACATTCTTTTTTTAACATTTGTGTTACTTAAATTCCGTAAATTCTTAAATTAAGTTTCAGTAATTTGGGGAAATTTCTTAAAAAAATTAGATTATATATGAAACTTTCAATGCTCTACAAACAACTTGACTGTAGTCCTATTTAAAATATGAGATATTTTTTGCCTTGTGTTCTGAAGGTAAATTTATTCATTCTGTTTTTATTTTGTTGAACTTGTATGGAACTTAATAACAATTTGAAAGTACCATCATTATAACCTAACTCACTGCAACTGTCTTCCTTGACTAGATTGGGTCCAGATTACTATGATTATTATTAGTATCATTTTTATATAGAAAAGATATGGCTTAGTTTACTTGTAACATTTTTGTTTAAGAAGTAGAAGTATACAGGAGTATTGGTTTTTACTTTCATGAGTTGGCATTTCAAACACTGGAAATGATACCCTCATTGTATTGACAGTGGAACTCTTCAATGAATAGAATTAAAAATACTGGAACTATTATGGGAATTGAATAGGAAAAAATATCAACTAAAGGGGGATAATTTCAATCGGGAGTTATTTCCCTTCAACATTTTATAGATTTAAGAGTTAAAGAAATAATTTCCTATAATATCCGGGTTTTTTCACTTCTGCATTTCAAAAATTATAAATGATTGTCTATGGAATGATTTCTTTCTTACACTTAGTCTGTAACCGCTTACTCTCTGGTTACTCAATTAAATACTTCTGTTTGCTCCTACTGGTAATGGCCATATTTTTCCTTGTCTTTAGCTCTTTACACTTTTAATATTCTTGATTAACTTTGAGGTAGCAGCTTTGAAAGCAATACTAACTAACCCATATTATTAAGTTTGATTATTCATATACAGAATTCAGGAGCAAATGTTAACTACTTGTCTGCTTTCTAACCCTGAGCATTTATTCTAATTAATGTTATTTTCTATGTCATTTTTTTCCTTTGCAGCTGACTGGTGATTGTAATAAGAGTGATATTAAGGAATATAAAAAGCTGGGGGAAATTATTCTTTGTTATAAAAGCACTGCCACTATTGTTTGTTTGATAAAATTAATCCGTAAGATTCTGAATGGGACATAACTGTTAAACTAGAGATTAAAGGGTCTAGAGTTCAATCCTTACCCTTGGCAATCTCATCCTGTTAATTGTTCAGTTTCTACTACATTAGTACAAACTAATCAAAAGTTGATATAAGATTCTTGATCCATTACCAGCATTGGGACTGTATAGGACAGCAACTTAATTAGAATAGTGTACTCTAAATTAATTCTACATTGACAAATAAACAAAAAGGTGTAACAAGTCTGCTCTTTTATTGCCTGCAGACCAGACAGAGAAATCTATTCTTCTTTGTATCTCCATGGTTGAGCTTATTTAGAAAGAATTCATGCTCTACAAATTATAAGATTTTTTCACATTTTATCAGATTTTCATACTTAACTTTCCACTATGCCATATACTTTTGTCAAGATTGATTCTGATTTATATAATATAAATGAATATCTAATTACAATTGAAGAAATCTGTGTACACCATGATTACTCAACA
>VCCN01002867.1:942805-977314 GCA_006491835.1 Architeuthis dux
CCTAAAAATAGCAACCCCAACCCTACACCTACCTACTAACACCAACACTAACCCTACCTCCCAACCCTAACAGTAACCCTACCTACTAACCCTAACTTATCCTTTGCTCATTTTTTTTATTTATCAAGCTTTTGCTTAAATAAAAGACAGTGAAAAAAAAACAGTCTTTTGAACCACATGATATCGGTAGACCAGTTAAAAAAACTAAAAATGCTGTTCTGAGGAATCTTCCCGTCTCTTTCGTTGACTTTAAATTCGCCATCAGCAGCAGCGGCGGACTTTGGCAGTTTCTGGTATCAGCAACAGCTGAAGCAGCAGCCATATGGAGACAGGAAAGGTAATGATAGCCATTTTCGTTATTTTTAGATTCACAATGCTCATTTTTGTTCCCATTTTGAAGCTTGAAAACTCTGCATTATGTTTCATATAGTGTTTAAGCATCAAAATCAACAAAAAAATGAGCATTACGAAAATATCAACTTTTTAAAAATGTTTTGTTGGGCACTTATCATGCGCGGCCACTTATATATTCTGCTGATTTAATCTATTTGTTAATTGTTATTTACTAAGTTTATCTTAGTTTGGCACAAAACCATAGCAGTGGATCTCCCAGTGAGGATTGAACTCACTATACTAGTAAATTGCATGTGAGACAAGCTTGCTAACTATTGTGCTACAGTAAGTATCCATTTTAATATTAAGTCTAGCTTTGTACAAAATGTAAAAAAACGAAAAAGATTTCAAGTGTGTATGCAACATCTGATTTGAAAAAATGTATGGTAGACAATGAAGTACACGTATATATGAGTGGAAAAAATAAGATTAAAATGCACGACAGCTGTGCCGTGCAAAAAAAGGCATGTTATCGCCTGCAGCTCCCATAATTTGAAATAGCAGTCAATTTGCATAAAAAAATTTTAAGAATACAGAATAAAATATATTAAAAATACAGGCGGTAACTATTTTTTTATCATTTCACTATATTTAATTATTCATGCTTGTTATAATATTTTTATATAACTTTCGAACCAAGACATAGAAAGAATAAAAAATATGCATTTCAAAAATTTATAAGATATCGGAATAAATTGATAAAAATGATGAAAAATCTTTTTCTTAAATAATATTGAGTGAAAAATCTTTTTTTTCACAGATCAAAAACCTGAATGATAATTAATCGAATAAAACTAAAAGACTTTACGAAAAGAAAATTATTTTACTTAATTTTCCTGTTTTTTTTATCCCAAAGTAAGAGTTCCGTTCCAGCAGTTCCTAGATATTATTCTAAAAAGGTAAACATAATTAGTATCTCCATTGATATATCTGTAAAATGTGTAAAAATCAACGAGGGCATCATTATATAAAATAGATAAATCATCAAACCAATAAAAGGTGGGGTAGGAATGATATGAAAAAAAATTGTTCTTCTCCGAAATTTGGAATGGAAAATTATATTTATTTTATAATTCGCCCTTTAATAAACAAGTATCGAAAATCTTATTAAAATCGAATAATATGCTGATTTTTGCCAGATTTAAAAAAAATTTCTCACGTGTCGATTTCAGCATGTGTAATCCTGGCGTCTAATCCGACTTGAATGTTAACTAAGATACCAAGACAAGAACCACATTTAGTTACGAACATATATTTTATTAAACTGAAACGACAACAGTTAGGGGCGTTTAACTGTAGACACAAAATGCTGAACTCCAGTTCTTACATTCAAACCAATCAAGATAGACAACTCTATTTGAATGGTTCAAGGGAGATAACTCGATTCACTTAATCTAATCCACTATTTCACAAAGAGGGTCCAAGAAATTATAAATTATTTTAAAATTATATTTTGATAAAAATTAATAATAATATTTTTGACTTCCTTCAAGAATCTGAATTAGATTTAGAGGTAATCCGCAATGATATTAAAAATCATCTCTGCAGCTTATTAGAATCTCTATCTGAGTATTTTCCAAATTTGAAGAACAAAGATAATTATTGGGAACAAAATTGGATTTCTGGCAGTGGATTTTGAAAATGTATTTGACATTAGTTCAGATACTCAGTTGTTGAAGGTGTTCTGGTAGCAATTTTCTGATGTGATATATTTTATGTATATCCGGATTTATCAGAACTGGCTATTCGAGTTCTATTACCGTTTACAACAACATATTTGTCTGAATCTGCATTTTCTAAATATGTTAGCACAAAAACTAAATACAACAGACTGGATGCTGCACCAGATATGTGAATTCAATTATTCACATCATTCTGTTTTTAATAATTGTTTTCACAAAAATTACAAATTTATAACAATTAAAAACAATTTTTATTTTATTTTAATGTTTCATTTATTATGTTTTTTATATGAATAAATTCTCTCTCTAAAAGATTTTTTGTTTCATTTAATGTCTTATTAAAATTAGGGTGGCGGGGGTTGTCTGTAAAATATAGGTATGTGGAAAAAATCGTATAAGGGTTCCGCGAGAAAATAAGTTTAGGAACCACTGATCTAATCAACATCAACATTGAAGACCAACTTCTCGCACCAGTGGAAAATATGCAATTATTTCAGCTTCTCTGTATTAATAAATAATATTCCAAGTAATATTTCTGCAGTCTGTACAATGTGCAGATCTGCTTAGTGAACTAGTTTCATGTTATAAACATTTTATTTGCACAAGAGATTCACTGAATCAAAAAATATACACATTTGCTTTTGTGGTAAAAAGAAATGAGCTTTTTAGAAATCTGATCAGTGTTTACACAAGTTTTCAGATGTATAGTAAAGAAACAAATGTGCCAATGGTTTACATCAGTAATTCACAACAGGGGCAATATTGCCCCCAAGGGGGTGAAAATTGAGCTGAGGGGAGAGGTCAATAGATTGTCACATACAAATGGATTTTTCTTAAAAATAGGCAATTTTTCGTTCTATGTCAGCAAAGTCAACAAATAGAGGAAAGCTATTCCCACTTGTTGAATTACAAAATATTTATTTTTATGCATGCAAAGAGACATAAGGCTCCAGTGGTTCCCAACCTTTTCGGGTCATTCCTCACTTTTCTCAATAAGATTATTAGTATACCCTCCCTCCAATTTATTAAGTTGGAACAAAGAATAATTTCAAATAATAACTTTATTTTATGTATAATTAGACAGCTTCATACTAAGAATTATTTTAATTTTATAATTGTACAGCCACTGCTCTGTATTTGTTACTCAAAGAAAGCAAACGAAAATAATTAGAACACATCTTTTGAAAGTTCTGCTATCGTAATCAATGTGATCTCTGTTCTTGTTTTTCTGCTACTAGTTCTTCGATTTGTGGGTCTATTAGTAAGAGAGCACATCTTAAATCTGAACTTGTAGCTTATTTCGAGCCTTGATAGATAGAGGTGCAGAAAACCTTATCTCTAGACTGGACTTTTATTTTTACCTAATAGCCTTATTCCTCCCTTGGACTACCCAAATCCCCCCCTTGGAGGAATTTTCCTCCAGTTGGGAACCACTGATCTGTATCTATATTATTCAAAATATTCAATTATGTTATGAATACATTGTTTTAATGATTTTATGGCACTTTCCATTTTAAAACAGCAATGTAAATATAGTTGTGCTTTTAGATGCTCTTATTTAACTCATATATTCATGGACGGCTTGTAATTGATAGTGGAACTCTTCAATGAATAGAATTAAAAATTGTTGGGAACCAATGCACTAAACTCACAAATAACAATCCAAATATTGAGAATCTAGCAGAATCATCCAAACGAAATTCATATTGGGGGTGCTGCGAGCGAAGCAGAAATCTTTTTTAGATCACTGGAAAACACCCCTATTGTAAAAAGTGCACTATTTAATTGATGGTTATATGAAGATATTTAGATATTTAATTGATGAAGATAATTATGACCAAAAGGCTGCTTAGGGAATTTTTGAAAATAGAGCTTCAAAATCTGCCAGAAATCAAAGTATTTTTCAAGTCATCCACAGACTCGGGATAGGTCTATTATACACCTATGAACTAGCAAAAAATAATTGAAGGGGATAATTGGTTTATTTACTCTTTCTGTAATCTAAGCTAGCTTTTTGTAGCATTTTTAAAAAAATAAGGAACACATATTAGCAAATTATTGTAGGATTTGAAAGAAAAATTAGTCATGAATAATAATATAATATCATAATTGGAAATACCTGTGGAAAGATGGTCAACTGTGAGCGTAGGATTTTGGAATTCATGCATTTAATATCGATGCCATCTATAGTGATTAGACCATCCACACAAGTGATGAGACGAGTTAAGGCCAACACCAAAGATGATTTGCCTGACCCAGATTTGCCAACTATTCCCACCTACAACATAAGAAGAAACGATTTATAGTTTACAGAAATATGTTTTTAAAAAAACTAAAGACTAATTTTTTTAGATTTGAAAATATAAAAATGAAAGAAACAAATACAAGAAAAAGATGGAGAAGAAAGAAGAGAATAAGAAATGAAGAATCGGATGAAAGAGAAAAGAAAGAAACGAATATAAAAAGCTGAAAAGGTAATAGGAGAATAAAAATGAATAAAGAACATTTTATTTTAGTGTGAAAAAAAAGTATACAAATCGTATATACAAGCACACATCATAACAATCATATTTACACAATATCTAGGGCCTTTGCGGTGGTGTAATAAACATCATAATTCTTCTTAAAATCGTTTGCATCTGTTGATATCACTATGTTTGTCAAGAATGAAAGTAAAAGGGGAAATACAATGGGAAGAAGAAATGTGACTTGGAAAAAAGTAAAAAATAATCTAAATAAGAATAACACCTTTTCTCCAGGTCGGATGCATAGATTGATATCATTCAAACAATTCGAAAGTCCATTTGAATATTCAGCTGAGTAATCCAAAAACTTAATTTCTCCTTCACATTGCCAATTTGGAATTTCCATGATACCATCAGTTATCTGAAATCAATAAAAACATTTCAACTTAAATCATTTCAACCAATTTGTTCTACTTCCAATCACTGAATTTGAAGAAGAATTTAAGTAAATTTCAGTCAAAATGCTGTTGTTAGGTTGTTTATGTGGTAGGTGTGATAAGATTTTGAAGAGAAATAAGAAAATTCCAATTAAAATAAAACCAGAGATTAACATTTTAATGGCTAAGATTTACATAGGAAAATCAGAATCAAGTTTACATCAGGCACCCTAAGTGTCGCAGCAAAATGTGTCCCTTGCACAAGTTACTTACATTCGATAAAAAATAGGTTGTTTTTTTTTAAACTAACAAATTTTCAAAGTTACTAAGATACTTTCTCCCGGAAAAATAAAAAGTATTTTTTGTGTTTTCAATCCAACTATTCTTCATAAAACTAGGTGTTGGTTTTTATAGTGATTATTAGAGTTTAAATTTTACAGTCATTCAGTAACTGTCATCTTAGCGTAATAAAAAATAGAAAAAGAAGGTTGGATTGAAAGCACAAAAAATACTTAGTAACTTTGAAGATTTGTTAGTTTAAAAAAAAAAAAACCTATTTTATATCGAATGTAAGTAACTTCAAACATACCGGTGTCGAGGCAAAATGTGTCCCTTTTCTTTCAACAATTTTTAGGGTGCCTGATGTAAACTTGATCTGAAAATCAATGAGTCCCCATCTTAATTTAATTTTTACTGGTTCCCATTTAACAAAGCATAACATGGAATAAATAGAAATACAAACAGCTGTTTGGTGTTACCTTTCTTTAGCTTCAATCCCTTTGGTGCAATAATAACAACTCACCTCTGGAAACAGATCTCTGAATTCCTGAATTTTATGAAGAGACACTCTCTTAATTGCCATATCAGAAGTTATTCTCACAACCCAATCAAAACATTTCACAGTCTGGAAATGAAAAGGAAATGACTCAATACAAATGATACATACCACTAAAAAGTATAATAAAAGAAATCCTTATGTATTACTTAATTCAAAACCTTATTGATACAGGAAATAACACAAGTTTGATTAAAATGTTACTGTATATGCTGGTATATAAGACGGCCATTTAAGTTTTTTAAAAACTATGCAAATATTACACTGTGTCTAATGCACTGGTATTAGGACAAGGGGCCATCTACTGGAGCTCGATATGGACAGTTATGGGGCTCAGTGAGCAAGTAGTCCTCCAAATAATACCAATATTTAAAAAAATAATATTTATTCTGATATCGGACATACCAAATTTAACTACCATTTTTCTTATTAGTTTAAACCCAGCCCAACTACACTGAAGCTGGTTTAATGACGCAATTAACTGCTGTCAAAAAAAGCCTATTTCAAGTATATATTTAAGTATATAAACCATTTGTCTTATAGTCTGGCATATATGGTAGTTCATACAAAGTTGTCTTATTCTAAATCCACATTATTTGATGGTGTTTGGTTCGTAACTGGATTTAGCATGTTAAGAAAAGAAGCTGAGAGATGAAACAGACACATGTTGACAGGACGATTTGCCTGTGTAGAAGAGTCGGCCTTCCCAGCTCCCACTTCCGGGCTCCCGTTTTCATGACTGGTAGCGGGGCTCGTAAAACGAGGACTGTTGGGTAAGTTCTCAGCGTGTTTATTCATATTAAAAACATACATATATAAACATAGATACGATAATTATAATGACACTTATTAGTGAGAGCCTATATTTGCCCGGAGTCGGTGTGAGCGATTTTAGGCACAAATATAGTGTGGCTCTCATTATAATTATCATATTCTGTCGATTGGATGTACAATTATCCATAATTTGATTTCATACTGTCGACATAAGAGAGCCGCACTATATTCGTGCCTAAAATCGGAACGTGTGAATGGAGAGGCCAACCAAGTGTAGGATAAAAGACTCCTGTCTATCATCTGATCTTCGTTAGTTCAGTAGGTAGAACAGCACCGCGTATAGGTGGCTTCCAAGGTGGACGCGGGTTCGATCCCCGCACGAAGTTCGTTTCTTTATTCACATTTACGATTTGGGACGCTCATTCGGTAGTCGCTCACACCGACTCCGGGCAAATATAGGCTCCCACTAATAAGTGTCATTATAATTATCATATTCTGTCGATTGGATATAAAATTATCCATCATTTGATTTCATATATATATATATAAACATTACACATGATACAAATTCTTAGCAAGATTGTAGTATATAATGTTGTCTTGTGTTTAGTGGCTTTGTTTGCTTTGTTGTTCTTTCTGTTTTAGCTGTGTTTAGTTTGAACGTGTTTGGTTTATAACCGTGTTTAGCATGTTAAGAAAAGGAGAGACATGTGTTGACAGGGCTGTTTGCCTGTGAAGAACTGTGCCTTCCCCGTTCCCACTTCTGGTTCACGTTTCTGGGTCTGGAAAATGAATAGGGGATACTGGGAGCTTGCTTTGGCATGTTTATTGATTTAACATACATATACATACATAGACATTACTTATTGATTTAACATACATATATATACATAAACATTACATAGTATTCCAGAGAAACTCCTGTATCATTCATTATTCATCTTTTCTTTTTATTTATTTTGCAGAGATTCTTTCTGAAATCTGTTTGTAATCATTCCCTATCATAAGTGCCATACCAAGGGTAGCTCGAGCCCCCAAGCCCCCATGTAGTCAACGCCTATGTTCCCTATTTTGTTTCAATCAGCTTTGTTGGCTTTTTTGGATAAATGCCATGTACAAAAATGTTCATTTAAATGGCGGCTACTTTCACACATCTTAGAAATATGGGTAAGTAATTGCTATTTTAAGCTTATTCTGGCACCAGTTTCCACATAAAGAATGGCTTATAGACTATTATTAACCACCAAACAATGATTTATGCTCACTCTTAGCAATATAGGTAAGTATTTGCCATGTTAAGTTTATTCTAGCACCAGTGTCCACTAAGGATCCAACACATAAAGAATGGTTTATAGCCTATATTATTAATCACCAAACAATGATTTATGCTCACTCTTAGCAATATGGGTCATCATTATAATGTGTTAGTCTATTTAGCTCTAAGCAACGTGGTGATCATTTATTGTGCTTTGTCATCTTAGATAAAGTTTCTTTTGTGCCAAAGATTTAAATATATAACAGCACCTATTATAGAAAACTTTTATGAAAGAAAACTAAACCTTTTGATCATAGGGGGCTTTGCAGCCTTTTGGCTAAGATCAAAGTGTAGTATCTGTTCTTTAAAACCGCCATGGCCTCGAAGCTCGGAGAAACACGGCCCTTCAGGGGTCCTGTGGCATGCTCGGGTATCGTCCTGGGAGAAGTTGTGCAGGATGTCTTGGTCAGCTGGTTGCGATCCCCATTAGCACACTCGGGATCTGTCCTGAGGAGCTTTGGGACCCATCCCGGTCCTTAAGGCATTTGTCTCAGCGACAGTGATTTGGGATTCTCCCCACTCAGGTCTCTAGTCACAGGGACAATGGATCCCCACCCCTAACCTTATCCCAGTCCTCGTGTCAGTTGTCTCAGTGACAGGGATTTGGGATTCTCAGGTCTCTAGGCATGGGGACATGGGATCTCCACCCCCCACATGCATGTTCGCGTGCTGTCTGACCCCACTTTAAAAAGACTTTATGTCAAATTTGCTGCTGTGGGGAGGCGAATAAAGAAAAAGATCAAAGTGTAGTATCTGTTCTTTGAAACCGCCATGGCCTCGAAGTTCAGAGAACCACAGCCCTTCACGGGTCCATGTGGGATGCTCGTCCTGGGAGAAGTTGCACAGGATATCTTGGCTAGCTGGTCGGGAGGCGATCACCATTAGCATGCTCAGGATTCGTCCTGAGAAGCTTTTGGGATTATCCCGGTCCTTGTGGCATTTGTCTCAGTGACAAGGATTTGGGATTCTCCCCCCTCATGTCTCTAGTCACGCAGACATGGGATCCCACCCCCCTACTGAATTCGGCACTAAATGACCCACCAAGGGTCGATGTGCCATTAAACAAAACAATCAATCAAATCTTTGTGCCATTAAACAAAACAATCAATCAAATCTTTTATCATAAATCATAAATCAATCAATAAAAACAATGAAATAGAAAATTTGAAAATAGCAATTGAAAAATACCAGTAGCAGATAAGTGAGGATGAGAGCCATTCTGTTTTTGTCTTCCCGTTGAACAAAGTAAATACAAGTTATCAGGACAATGAGACAACCAATGAATTGCAGCAAAAAACCAGCCCATCTAATAAATTTCAAAAGAGAAAAAGAAAGGAATATTCATTTAAGGAGAATTAAAAATAATATAATAAAAAGTAAATGACAGGTCTGGTTAGTCACTCAATAGATGCCGTCATGTGACCAAAGTATTTTGGCAGCATCTCATATTGGCGGTTATCAATTAAAAATTTTGAAACAGGTGATCAATGAATAAGTTACTTCTTTTTTGTTGGGCAGCGAACACTGAAAAAGTCTGAATTTTCAAAAAACAAGCTGAACTGACACAAGCTAATGGACAAATTTAGCATAAACTTCCATTGTAAATTGAACCCCTACTAAAAACCTATTTTTGGTGGGGAATTTTTAAAAAAACAACAAAAAACGTTTTTCTAGACATGTTTAAATTTTCAGCCCTCTAGCTCCATTGATGCAGTCTGTACGCATGATACATACATACATAGCCAGCCAGCCAGACTCTCTTGAAAACTGAAGAAACCTATGTTGACAGTTTTTAATACACTCAACACAATTACACGTATGAAGAGCATAGGCAATCCACAATGTTTCTGTAACAAACTGGGTTTTCTGGTCTAGAGTTGTTAGGTCTATCCCAACCTCTTAATCTCAAGGAGAGGTCTTCCAGCGCCAGGTATTCCCAGGTGGTCACCCATCTAGGTAATGACCAGGCTCAATGTTGCTTAACTTTAGTGATCTTACAAGAACTGGTGTGCCCAACGCTATTTGACCATATGGAATAACACATATAATATTCCTATTTTATCAATATCCTGATCTCTAACCTTGCAACCTGAGAGTAACAAAATATTTCCTGTCAAGACCTCTGAACAACAGGAGTTGGCTTGTGCTATTTTTAGAAGCACTTCCTGCTTTTCTAGACATTGACCTTGGGGTCAACCTCAGTGTCCCGAATTTGACACGCTTTTATGCAGAATCAGGAGTAAGAATCAACTTGTGGAACAAGACTGGTCACATCTATTTGGTGTCTCCTGAATCAAGCATATCTAAAAATCACCTGAATCTTCTAAATGCTAACTACACTATATTCTATTTTTCCTCGCTATCTTCTCAATTACTAAAGTACTAAAGCTAATACTTAAGAAGAAACAGATGAACTTAAGAACTTGAATGATCACCTAGTGTTTCTACATAGAAAAAAAGGTAGGTTGTCTTTTATATATATTATTTGACTTTGTGACTTCCTTCTAAGCCCAAGTCATCACACTTCCCAATTTCAGGAACTGGAAGAATGGAATGTGTCCATTTAGATTTGAAGCTAGATAAAAGAAAGCGGAAAAAAACATTTTCTTTTATTGTTCATTCCCTTTCCTGACTTGACCAACCTTTTATGACTGCTTGATCTACTCTATGCCAGTTCAAGAGATGACTGATTTGAACTGATCTATAAATGGGCAGTATGCTTAGCAAACAGAAAAAAGGCAAAACCTAGAAAATTCTACTAATTCTTCTAAACTTGATATATACACAAAATTTAAACTTTAGTTCATTATAAACACTCAATACATTATTAGTTTCCCATACCTAATTATATCACACTTCCTTTTGATCACATTTATTATGTGGACAACCCACAAAACTCCCAGCATTCAGAGTTTAATCACTTCCTGTGTGATGTAAATTAAGCTCAATTCCCCAAATTTAATGTAATCCAGATTTAACTAGACAGAACATCACGTGGTAAACAAAACTTGGTGGTGCCATTATAGGCTGAGGCTATGATAAAACAGTGAACTTTAAATTTACCAACAACTCAATGTCGATATTATCACACACAATGTGCACTTTTCCATTTTTGTGATATATATTTTAGAATTTAGAATTACAGTTTTACAAAAGCACTCATTTTTTGTCTTCTTCAAAAGCCTCATGGAAAATGGAGTAGCAGTCGCCACCATCACCAAATTGTGACCCCACCACCACCACCACCACACATATATTGGCATAAATCTGAAGTAAAATTCTGCAGATGTTCTATTCAGGTTTTTACTGTAATTTTGAAGTAAAAAGTGCAGGATTTTTGTAAAATTGTAAGAAAGTGGTACTAAAATTCTAAAATCCAAGATGGCCACCACCTGATGATATGCAAATTAGATAATAATATTTTTTTCCAACATAAACCTTGTGCCATACTGATCATTTCATTTGTTTATAGCAACCTTCTATCATGAACCATTCTCTGTAGCCCTTCAAAAACAAAAAATCAAATTTACAAAATTGTCCTCAAAAACTTGGCGCCTAAAGGCTTAAGATTCTATACAGACAGTTAAGAGTTAAAAGGTGACCATTTTTTAATTTAAAGTTAATCTAAATTCATTTTAAAAGACTAGTAAAAGTTCAAATTAGTGATGAGTGGGCATCTAGCAAACTTCAATAACGACTCCTAATGGATTTATTGATATTTTTAAAAGTTTCTATATTATATGTGAAAATATTCAAGTGAAATTGTCAAATGATCAAACTAACCGTTTAGCTGCTATAATACTCCAGAAGAATTTCTGATAATTGTCAATATATTGATGGGCTTTCTTAATGAATATTTCTTTTTTGTTGTAAGCTTTGATGATGTGAGTACCGGATTCAGTTTCCATAAAGTGTGTATACAGCAAACTCTGGAATTTGAAGTTAAAGTCTTGCAGCAATGACGTAGCCCGGACAAAAACAAACTGCAAACATAAATATAAAAAATAAGATAAGTTTTTTAAGCTAGAGAGGAACGTAAAATGATTTATTAACAATGTTGGCTATTCATTATGAAGTGTGTACCTTCTAGTTATTTCTAATCTGCAAGTGATTAATACATCTTATAAGATCCAATTAGTTAATGAATAAAATAAATTAATAGCTAATTCAGTGTAATGTGAACAATTATATATGATAATGAAAAATCAAAGTAGGGGCAAAGGAGAGTTAATTTATACATGATATGGATAGATTTTTTCGGACTGTTGTTTTCATCTTGGTTCATCTTTTGAACACATTTCGACCATTGTCCTTCTCCAGGTGGGTGTCATAAATGGGGAGTGTTTGGAATGACGAGGAGCCCCCTTCGAAGGTACAATGACTGAAGTATTGTGTTCAAAAGATGAACCAAGATGAGTACAACAGTAAAAAAAATCTATAGAAATTATACATGATATTTAAAAAACTTCTATTTAAGTCAGTATTAATGATCTTTCTATAAGTATTAGATTCAGGTTTGTCAGTTTTGTCCGATTTCGGACATTGTGTCCTTTTTTAGCCCTGAATGTCCAATTAATTTTTTTTTAAATCGGACATCCAATATTATCCGTTTTATGTCTGATTTCAGGTAAATTCAGATATTTCCGAAACCAAACACACCCAAAGTTAAAGTTTTAAAGACCTTGGCTGGGCAATTAATCTCCTTTTTCTGGAAGCCTGTGGTGTTGAGAGTGTGATGTCCTGCCAGGCTGCGCAAGGGAGCAAAGACCACGAGTTGCCTCCCTTGCCACAAACCCCTAAAACGGAAGGAGTCCCCGGTCATGCGTGAGGCAAACCGGGGGGGAAAATAAAGAGACGTTCGAAAGCGAGAAGACAGTTCAGTTCTTTCGCTGACGGCGGTCAGTCAACATCACATTCGCATTTGTCCTTTGTTCCTTTTGCTTCATCCTTTTCCCTTTCAGTGAGACTCCCACGAGCTGGGAGGCGGCTGCAAGACACTACAGAGAGGTAATAAAGATGTAAACTATCTGTTATCTGGTAACCCGATAGGGTCAACTCAACTGCCTTTGCTTGAGCCATGCCAGTGTCTACAACTCCACTTCACTCAAAGCTTTGAAATCATTCCTAAAAAAATTACTTATTGCTTCAAGAAAATAAAGAATTGGGAGGCATTTGTTAATGAAAGTTACAAAACGCAACAGAGGGCAGGAGCTACAGTTACGATTACGAAGTGTATTTATTTACTGAGTTCAGATAATTATGAAAGTCTCGAAACAAGAAAGTTTTTATTTTTGAAATGTTCCGGATATCATAGAGTAAAACTCTTGGGCAAATATTTTTTTTTTTAGGGAGGTAATAAAAATATAAAACTATCTTCAGTAAAGGTCATCTGGTACCCGATTAGGGTAATTAGACCCTTTACCTTCTGAATTGAAAGCAGAAAAAATTACTTGCAACATTTTTTTTTTGATTTTTAAATAAAAAAAAAATGTTTCAAGTAATTTTTTCTGCTTTCAATTCACAAGACCTTCGTTTTAGGGTAACTATAATGCTAAATTGGACCCGTTTTTCTGCCTTTCGTACGAAAGCATGGCTTACATGAATTATTTCCCCCTCATTGGGAATTTATTTCATGAATTCTCTTATTTCTTTGTATTTTTGTAGCATCGTTTGAAAAGAAAAAATTTCACTCGATTTTCAAAATTTTAAATTAAAAAAAAATTAATCTTGCTTTTTCGACACAACGTTGTAGTAAATATTACGGTCATACGAGCAAACACACACACACATATATATATATATATCCTGGGCAAGTCGCACTTCACCTTAAAACCCCATTGCTCAGGCTGGAGGGTTACTCTGCACACATGCCCCGCCGTCTATGGTCCTAATGCTGTGGAAAACCATCCCCAAAGATCTTTGTTTGCAAAGCCAATCCATTCATATATATATATAATAGTTAAACTTGCTTCTAAAATAGACTAGCGTAAAGATTGCAAAAAGTTCTCCCCTTTGATGGTTAAGATGTTTTTCATTTCCAGCTAACTTTATAGCTAAAAATGTTAAGTACTCTCGAAAAATCATAGGCTCCTGAAATATTGAGTACACTATTAGTTAATGTTTAAATTTTATTTTAATAAATATATTATTTAAAATCATACTATTGTATACTTTCACTGCTTATATAATCAATGAATTGATATTTGATGCTTTTCTTCTTATTTTGATATCTCTACCTACTAAGTAATAAAATGTGGCTAATATATCTTTTTGAGTACTCAACAATTTTAGTTAGAAATGAAAAAAATGATAATTCTAGCCACTTTTAGCTATTTATGATAATAATATAGCTACTTTTAGCCATTATCAACTATTTTTAGTCATAAAATATATTTTGTCCGATTTCGATCAGGATGACCAAATTTGTCCGATTTTGGGAACACTACTGTCTGATTTTGAGAAAACTGATCTGGCAACCCTGCTTGTATGTCTGATTAAAAATTGTAAGTTTTGAACATCCAAAATTGTCCGATTAATTGCCAACTTTCATATTTTATATCTAAATTTAGATATTTTTTGTTGTTTTGTCTTCACTTAAGAGGAGGTAAAAACATCAAAATATTCCTAAACCCAATGTAATTATCAGGTTTAGGAATATTTTGATGTTTTTGCATTTGTGTACTCAAAGCTGTTGTAGGCATGAGTTCAATAACTGAGTTCATAATAATATATCAATGGTTATCCTTTTGGGAACAATGTATATTTATGCATGTTTTACTTAATTCAGTATAGCTAAATTAGCCTGAATCAAGTATAACATGAGACTGTCTACAGTTCTGTTAAAAACCAAACTGTTTCTGCATATTCAGGACAAATCAAAATTATCTCTTGTTCGCCATTTAGATTGAACGTCACATTATATATATAATGAAATTGAGCCAAAAAGAATTCTTTTTTCCAACCTTTTCCAAATCTTACATAGCAAGCTAAATTTAACAAGTTGAGTGAGAGAATATGTCTCTGTGTGTGACTATGCACATGGGAGAATTAGAGGTTGTACAGTGTCACCCATAAATGAGTACAACCCTACCACTTTCTTATAGAAAGTTAATTTTCCTCTAAACCAAACATAGCAGGATTTTATTATTTCTAGTGGAACATTACACAATCAAAACGGATATTACCAGGTATTATTTATGACCAAACTCTACAGCTTTGAAACTCTGTTGCCAAAATTATTTTTTCATAGGAGTGTACTCATTTTTGGATGGCAACGTAGTCATCTTTTTGGCAACAGAGTTTCAATGTTGTAGAGTTTAGTCATAAATAATACCTGATAATATGCGTTTTGAATATGTATGTTCTATTAGAAATAATAAAGTTCTGCTATGTTTGGTTTAAAAGAAAATTAACTTTCTATAAAAAGTGGTAGGGGTGTACTCATTTATGGGTGATACTGTAGATTGATAATCCCAAAGCACAAAGAAACATAACAATTAAAAATTAACTTTCTATAAAAAGGTGGTAGGGATGTACTCATTTATGGCCAAAGTGGTAGGGGCGCACTCATTTATAGGCAAAGTGGTATAGGGTGTACTCATTTATGGGTGATACTGTAGATTTATAATCTCAAAGCACAAAGAAACATTACAATTAAATTAAGACTTACCGATATAACGGGTAAAATAATAACTAAAAACAGTATAAGGACAGCTAATATTTTCGTATGATAAATAAACAAAGCAGCTGTAGCCATAATCTTCAGTACATCTTTAATCCACATCTCGAAGGTGTTTGGCAGTTCATAATCTACATCATACAAGTTGTCAGTGAAAGGCAGCATGATTAGCCCTTGTTCAGTGCTTTCAAAATATTTCAGAGGCATATTGAAAACATTTTCTGCCATTGAATGATGGATCTTACAACTGGCTTTTGCTGTGATTAGTGTTAAAAGGATTCCAAACAAAAGTAAAAAGATTCCTGCAAAGAAATGAACAAAATAAATTAGAAAAGAGACAAACAAAGGTAGGGGAAAAGAGATGTACAGTGGTGTAGCAACAACTTGTGGTGCACCAGGGGCTAAGACAGTATCCAGGGGCAAAGACAGCACTATATCCTAGGTGAAGGCATAAATCTTAGACAGATCCACTCCTGTCTGGAACAAGCTATCAGATGCCACAGTCTCTTCTCCAAACATAAACATATTTAAATCTAATCTTAAAAAACGTCTCAGACATCAAATGTTTGAATATGAATTTTCGAACTAAATAATATTAAAAAAATATAATAATCAGAACTAGTATTCCAAGGGAAATTATGAATCACTGCTACCCATATATGCTGTGTTGGGGGTGATCAATTAAAAAGTTGGAAAAAGGGGTGATCAATGAATATGTTACTCCTCTCACCTTTTGTTGGGCTGTGATCACTAAAAAAAGGTCTTGCTTTTTCAAAAAACAAGCAGGCACAAACTAGTGACCAATTTAGCATAAACTTACATTGCATATTGAACACCCCTCTAAAAACCTATTCGGGGGGGGGGGGATTTTCAAAAGACAAAAGATTCATTTTCCATACTCACTGCATATTGAACCCTGCTCTAAAAACATATTTCTTTCAAAAAACAAAAAATATTTCCCCTATTCATTGAGGGGAGTGTGTGTGGGCAAAATTTCAAGTTTCTACTATGAATAGTTAGGGCTGGGTGCAGTCTGGATACATAGATACATATAAATGTCAGAACACATGAATAACCTAAACCCAGCAATAAACCAATGTTGTAGGTAGCAGTGATTAACAGAGACTCAAAACCTCAGTAGGACTCAATAGGTTGACATTACTAACCTAATATTGTCTTGCTTGAGTATACACATTGAGATACACATTAATTAACAGGCATTATAAGACAGAGGAAATTTTGCACCTGTGTCTGGAAGCGACTACTTAATTTGGGCCACTCTTTCTATGGCAACGAATAACAGCGCAATCAGAATTAAAGAGTAAGCTGGTATATACTTTTTTAACAGGTTTATTTACAAGAAGGGGATTACAGTAGTATCCACCCGGTGTACTGCAGGAACCCTCTGTTTGTGCCTTGTTTGCACAGCCTTATGAGTCCTCTCCAAGCCAGCGCGATATCCAAGGGCAGTAACTCTGGGTTACAGTGTGGTATTCAAGGGAAGTCATTTTGCATGCATCATCACCCTCCTTCTCTCGTTTGCGACTTTGTTTGCCTGGTAGGTTCACAACGTAGTCGCCATATCTCGAGGGTAGTTTGGGTTTTCACTTCTGACTACTTCTCTCCTCCCCTCAAGTATGGTTCATGCTAGATGGGCTTGATTCAATATTTGATTTGGTGTAGCAGGAGTTGGATCCAGTGAGGCATGCTGTGGGGACCGACACTGGAGCTTGTGTGTTTTTGCCCAGGGAGCAGTATCTTCGTTTTGGGCTATGAAATGATGTAATCGCATCAACTTGTCATCATTAAGTTGTGCCTTGCATAAGTGCTCATTGGTAATAGCAGTTGAGGAAAGAATTGGGCTGTGGAGGAGGAACAGTAGTTTTTGGTGTTCTGCAGCTTCTTCTGCAATACATTGTGGTAGTTTCTGATGAAATCGGCCGGGTTATCTTTGCCCTTTTTCCATACGACCTGGTGGTTGATATCTTGATGACGCAAGAGGATTCTCTCTATTCTGGCTGACGCTTTCCTTTTGGATTGCCAGAGAGATTCAAGTGATTGTTGGTCAGTGACAACAACTTGTGGTGCTCCAGCATGAATATAACAAAACTGGTGAAGACCAAAGTCAATAGCTTTCAACTCGAGGTCAAGCTGTGAGCAGTTTTTCTCAGCAACTGTAGTGGTTCGTGATGCGAGGGCAACAGCTTTGGTCTGATCTATGGATTTGCTTTGAGCAAGGATTGCACAGAGACCATTGAAGTGGACGTCGACGAAGATGAAGGTGTTTTTGTTGGTGTTGTAGTGTCTTAGAAGCATATCGGATGTGAATGCTTCTTTAATGTTGCAGAACTCTTTTTTGTGAGCCTCTGTCCATTTAAAAACAGTTTTGTTTTATCAGTTCACATTGGTGTGATGTCGGCCCAGGCTACACAGGGGAGAAAATACCTCGAGTTACCTCCCTTGCCACAACCAATAAGACGGAAGTGAGTTCCCGGTCATGTGCCAGGCAAACCGGGGTAAAATAAAGAGAATCACACGAAGTGGAGGGACAAGCAGTCTTCTCTCTGACGGTGATCTGTAAACACCACATTTGTCTTTGTCCTTTGTTCATTTTTCTTCATCTTCCTTTTCAGTGAGATTCCCATGAGATGGGAGACACTACAATTGGTTTGCTGTGGCAGCAGTGAGATCAGGGATAAAGGTACAAAGAAAGGATGGCAGTTCATACTTGGTTATTGGTTTCCCCAGCTATTTGTACGGCTTGGAGGATCCGGTTTGATTCCGTCTTTGTTGACTTTGAATCCCCAAAAAGGTATTTCTGGTTGTCTGAGGATACATTTTCTGGGGCTGACAGTTAGTCTTGCTTCTTCATGAGCTGTGAGAACAAGTGCTAGTGTTTGATCATGTATTTCCTTGTCGGGTGCTGCTATGACAATGTCGTACTGGATGATTGCAGCTTCCGGAATATTGGCATTGATGGGACAGAGTTGGTAACTGAGCTCACCTGATGCTGGTAGAGTCCCCATGGTGAGTCTCTTATAGTTCAGTCGGTAGAACAGCACCGCGTATAGGTGGCTTCCAAGGTGGACGCGGGTTCGATCCCCGCACAAAGTTTGTTTCTTTATTCACATTTACGATTTAGACCGCTCGTTTAGCAGTCGCTCTCACCAACGCCGGGCAAATATAGGCTCTCACTAATAAATGTCATTATAATTATCATATTCTGTCGATTGGATATAAAATTATCCATCATTTTTATTTCATAACATATTAAGCAATCTTCTGCACAAAATACAGTTAGTGGTTTGGATTCTTCTGCAAGCTCAAGTTGATGGAATGCTGTTTTTAAATCCAACTTGCTGAATCTAGATTTTCCAGTGAACATATGCATAATGTCATCAATGTGTGCAATGGGAAAGTGAGTGTCATGTAGAGCTTTGTTTAGATCTCTTAGATCCATGGTAATTCGCATGGAGCCAGTGAACATATGCATAATGTCATCAACGTGTGCAATGAGAAGGTGAGTGTCATGTAGAGCTTTGTTTAGATCTCTTAGATCCATGGTAATTCGCATGGAGCCGTCTGCTTTTGATACCAGCACTGGGTTAGATAGCCATGTTACGGGCCCATTGTGTGGCTCAATGATATCGTCTGCCTCCATTTTGTAACTTTGTCACTTTGGGTTGTGTCATTCCCTACAGAGTTGACAGTATTTTTACTAACCTCTGTATTGGATGAATTGAATGTGATGATTCCCAGTGATTCAGCCAGGTTACAGGATATGAGGTTCACAGCCTTTCCTGGAAGATTGTCATCATCAACAACAATGCACATTGTGTTCTGTGTTTTGCCTCTCTAGTGGGTATTCATTATGAATTTTCCTTTAGGGATGATCATTTTACGTATAGTTGGAGCTGAATGTGGGTGTGATTGAGGCGTTTCATTTTGGTGAGTATGTTACTTTCCAGAATGACCTCCGCACCAGTATCATAGCTAGGATTTGACATCCTCCTTGTGTGAGGTCAGTGATTCTGGATTTCTGTATGGTGTGAATGCCTTTAACATTGGTGGAGCCAATTGTGGTTAGTGTTTAGGTATCCTTGATATTGCCCCTGCATACAGTAGAGAAGTGTCCCTTTTTGCCGCAGATATTACAGAATTTTCCTTGCGCTCTACATTTTGGGCTGCAATCACATTTTGGGTCTCCACAGCCCATACAGTGCCGTTCAGGGGCTACTTCAGGGTGTTGTTGGTACTGTCTTTTGGGCTGATTTAGTATGGTGTATCTACCTACTTGTTTTCCAACTTTGTTGACGTATACCTCTTAGTTGTCAAAGACTGAGTCTGAGTCAGATTCGTGTAGGTGCAGTTTATTCAGGCTAGCTGTGGATGTGGTGGCTTCAATTTTGTTGTCAAGTTTCTTAACAGCTTCTTTGGTGGCCTTGATTTTGAAGGCTTGAACAATCAAGGTATCAAGCTAATGTTCCCTTTTGAGGGCGACTTCTCGATTACTTTTGATAGAAGTACCAATGACGATTTGGTCATGTATGAGAGTTTTGTGGATTTTATCCTCATCAGTACTGCAGGGATTGCTACATCTAAAGGAACACTTATTTGCGTATTGTCCCACTCACTTGTTCATAAAGGAATCTATCTTCTCTCTGGATTCTTGGCGAAGGCCATGAAACTGATAATGTAGTAAGACCTGATTTTGTGTAGGTCTGTATCTGTTAATAAGTTTCTTCACTATGAGGTCGAACTCTGCTCGTTTCTGTTCAGCTAAGTTTTGATTATATTCAGCTTTTGTCTGTTTTGAGTAATTCCCCTTAGAATGCACAAATTCTGAAAACCTTTGCTTTGTGCTGTTTTTGTTCATTTTCAGAGGCTCTTCCTTAAGTTCTCCCATGGAGGATACTTTGTACCACATGTGACAAGTTTCGATCCTGAGAATGCTTTATAAAAATTTGCTTCGTTGATGGTGGGGTCAAAGACATTAGGTTGTGGTGTCTTGGCAAGAGGCATTATGGTGATTCGAACTCAAATATCGTCGCTAGATGAAACAAGTAAGAAAGCTGGTATATACATTTTCAACAGGTTTATTTACAAGAAGGGGATTACAATAGTATCCACCTGATGTACTTGCTGGAAGCCTTTGTTTGTGTCTCGTTGTGCTGCCTTAAGAGTCCTCTCCAAGCCAGTGCGATATCCAAAGACAGTACCTCTGGGTTACAGTGTGGTAATCAAGGGAAGTCACTCTGCATGCATCAGAGGGTTGTGAGTTTGATTCTCACTGGGAAATTATTCTTTATTCCAATCCACGCTGTTAATTTATTTACTCACAGCCGAAGGGAAACCGGCCTAAGTTTAGTTGCGATAAAAAGCAATAAATTTGAGGTGAAGTTTAATAGTAGCAAAAAATTGAGATGAAGGTAAATAGTAGCAAAAAATTGAGACAAAGATAAATAGTAGAAAAAAAGTAATAATAATGAAAAACATTGGAGAAAGAAAAAGGTTTACAAACCTGCAACAATTGAAAATGAGCCTGAGTATATTAAATTATCATTTTGTCCTTCTGTACTATTTGAATTAATCTGGTCACTCCAATTTTCAAGCAGATAAATTGATGCAGTATTGAATCCTTCATAGAGAGCTCCCAGCAGAATGGTTGACATCAATGACAAGACACCAATAGTCTTCAGATATTTACGAAACACTCGCTGGGCAACTTTCTGGCAAAAGAAAAATCAAGTGAAAAGGGTCACAAAAATCTTTTGTCGTTGTTAATTTTAAATTCAGTTCTGACATTATTAACAGTCTTCTCAGGAGTAGCAATAGGACACCAAATATTTATAAGCATACAAAATATATACATGAAATCAAAAATTGATTTCATGCTGTCGACACAGGGGACCACATTATATTTGTGCCTAAAAATACGAACGTGTAAATATAGGGGCCGGCAAAGTGTATGGTAACAAATTTCTGCCTCCCATGAATGTATCATTAGCACAGTGGAAAGGTTGCTTCCAAGGTAGATGCAGGTTCGATCCCCGCACAGCACTTGTTTCTGTATTTACATTTACAATTTAGGCTGCTTGTTTAGCAGTCGTTCACAATGGCACTGAGCAAATATAGGTTCCCATCTAATCTGTCAATAATCTGGACTTCCTCCCAAAGAGGAAGATGCTCGCCGTTCTTCCCTGACGGAATGAACTATTAGTGGAACGAAATATGGGTGTGCATGGAGGCTGATATTTGACACCAGGTTCTGGTGCCGTGTGTACATGTGTGCCGACTGATTTTGGCTGGCTGGTCATTGAGGTGGAGGGTCCAACCCAGTCACTTTCCTCTTCCCTAGAGACCAGCGAATGGGAAAAGGTCGACCCACTCCTTTTACCAAAAGGGGAGCGGCTTAACTCGATAAGTATCGGGTCGCCCGGCCAGTAAGCAGATTTCTTTGGGCAGATAGCCCCAACAGCAAGATGGTTTCGATTCTTCCCCGGGACTTGCCATTCGATTCGCCTTCCACGCATAACTCATGAATAGCTCACACGCCTAAGAAAAGCAATTGAACATTGTTGTCTTGTAAACGGGATAACCTGGTGCTCTCTGAATTCGTTCACATGAGAAGAAAAATAAACTAAGGAAAGCGAACAATATTTTTCTCATAAATACTGTGTTTGTTGCTATTCCACACCCAAGGTCCTCTATCTCTGATCACCACAAAGTGTCTCGAAACCGAAGACATCTTTATATCGCTATACAGAGAACGATGTTGGAAGCAGAGAAAAATCAAAGAGGCAGCTCACATCAAAATGTCGACTAAACGTATTAGCCAGACAAGTGCAGATTTCAACCCGATGTGGCTTCCACTTCTCAACAAATCTAAACCCGACAAGACAAAGACACAGAAACACCCGGGCCATGCGCTATAAGGGCTACCCCCACCCCTTAAACATAACTTCTGTTTAATTCATCACACTCAGATTTGACACCAGAAGAAGGCCGTTCAATTGTCCGTAGAACCATTTGAATATTAATGACCCTTCTCAAAACTATAGAAAAGATCTAGTTTAACCAAGTTCACTCCCTTGCATTTTTTATCTGCTAATTTCAATGTCTTTTGATGGGAAAATTTTGATAAATCTGTAGTTGTCCCTCCTGGACAGCAATTAAGCACCTAAGTGTAGTCAGAAGAAAGATTGGGAGACATTTTATAGATGACTAGGATTCGCCGTACTTTGGGAGGCAGATTCAGCTAGTAAGTAAAATGATGCAACCCTTTATGCCTACCCGAGAACATTATCTGTGAAAGATAAAATCTACTTACAAAGTTTGAATTTTTAGTTGATAACTCTTCAACCTGTAATTGTGTCATTCTCATGCTCTTCCTGTTCATGTACAACTTTCGTGATATTTGACGATTGAACCTGAAGAAAAAAAACTAATAGCAATCATGATGATCAGAGATTCTATATTTCTTTCTCAACATTGGGAAATATATGAATAAGTTAAAAACTTTTTCTCTAATTAATGACGTCACTATCTGTTGTATATTTAGGCAGCCGTGGGCAGCTGTCACAGATTTGACCCCCACATGTTGAAAGTTATAAACAGGATATTGACGAAAACCCCAAACTGTAAGGTGTCCAGGACCAGAAACAGACACACCAGGTGTCATAAACAGGATATTGACTAAACCCTGACTGCAGATGGCGGGCTGGAAAATTAGTGTGGGTGTTCGAACCCAATAAAAGCAACACAGAGGCCCTCAGAAAAGTGGAGAGGCAGACAGCAGCTTGGGAGCATGGGGCCAATTTACCTGTTGGGAACAATCTGTCGGCTCTCAATATCTCTCTCCCACTCTTCATTCACCCCCACAACACGATGTATCTTATACAATAAAGATATATCATCATATTTTTATATTCAAGTTTCAAGTCTTCCTTTTTCTCCAAGTTCAGGATTTTCCTCCCGCAGACCAAGATGGATATACAACACATCGACCAACGAGGCATGGACAACAAGACGCATGTCAGCTTCTTCATGGTTGCACTTATGAAGCATGAAGCCGTTTTTTGTTGCTGAATATCTCCAGCCATAACTATGTGTGGATATGTATGTATATAAATGTAAATACACAAACAAATATCCAAGGGCATTAGTGTAAAGTGAAGATAAGCGGCCTCAAATGAGATTTGAACCTAGTTCACTGATTCTGTTTTCTGTTTTCTGTACTGGTAGCCATTACACCTCTTCATTCACTCATATATACATATGTATATGTGTGTGTGTGCATGTATGTGTGTATATATATAATTACAGTTCAAATCTAACTTATATTTGCATTTAAATTAATTTGAAAATTCAGACATTTTAACAAATGAAATTGAAATAGAACAAGCCTGGCTGCTGAAGGGTCAAACTCCACTCCTACTTCTATTCCAACTGAAGATGAATACTGCAACTTTTGTATTGTATATATAATAAAATAATTTATAAAAATGTATTTTTTTTAGTATAAATGTATTTATTTATTAGAATAAAATAACTCCCTCTGTATCTGTAAGATACATTTTGGAGATATATAAGACTTGTCAATTTAGCTCAGTTGGTAAGAGACCAGCCTACCAATCAGTTCATTGTGGTTTCAAATCACGGAACGGGGATGTTAATTTTTACTCCCCTAAATTTGGTGAGGATTGTTCTTGTTCTTGTTGTTCTTGTTGTTCTTGTTGTTCTTGTTACAGTAGAAAAACTAAGTCAACTCCAGACTTGGACTGGAGTTTAGACAACAGTGTTCATCTTCTTGTTATTACAATGTTTTCTATTAGACAGGGTAAAAAGCCCAACCATCTAAGCAACTAACCTAATTTTTTAAAGCTGAAATTGCTTCTATCAGTCATGAGGATCAATTTAAGCCCAGACAACAATTCAAAGAATTACCAGAAGACACATGATTGATGAGGTCATCAAAAGGGCCTAAATTTTCCTTAAAATGTTGATATCTTCAGACATATATGCCACAATATCTATATAGAGCAGAGCAAGACCTATCAAATGACAACATTTTAAGAAATTACCTGAAGTCACATGATTAATGATGTCACTATCTACCAATGAGGCATGGACAACACAAGACGTGTGTCAGCTTCTTCATGATTGCACTTATGAACCATGAAACTGCCTTTTTTTGTTGCTGAATATCTCCAGCCTTAACTATGTGTGGATGATGCAGTAAGCTTATACCTTCCGATGTTTCAAGGTACTTGGCAATGTGTCATATGTGCTGGCCTTTATGCTGTCCCTTTTGCATATATCATTGATGAGCCCTGCCTGGGTTGCCTCTGACTCTTTAGGAAAAAAGTATGGCCAAATTTGACAAATCTGACTTTTTAAATGATAAGATTACCCATGTATAAAAAAATAATTGAATATTTGAATAATTAAAAGATTTTAAGGATCCGTGTATTTATTTCATAAAAATTAAATAGGTTTTTTGAAAATTCCCCACATGCACATAAAAATGTGACCATTATTTCCAAAAACTAATTTGCTGAAAATCATTCACAGGGTCACATTTGTACACACAGGAATTTTCATGGTGTTATGCTTTGTGATTTTTGTAAAAAAAATTATAAAATGTTTTTATTTACAATTTATGATATCGGAGTCAACAACATTTAAAAAAATGTGTTGATTTGTCTTTCTCTCAGCTCCTCTAAAATAACCCCAGTTTTAACACTTACTCTCCAACCATCGCTATAAAAGATACAAAGCAACTACCCCGTCCTTGAGTGTGGCTGATAAAGGCAGCAGGCAAGGCTGTTGAGAAGAGTATTCTTTGTTCGCCATGGAAACAGTATATCTCATTTTTTATTATCCACCCTTTTATTCTTTTATTAGCTGTATTAATGTAGTTCACGTGGAGCAATCCATTATGAATTTTAGGATATGACAGACAACCAAACATTGTAACTGGGTTTAGGTTATTCATATATTCTGACATTTTTATGCATCTATGTGTCTATGTGTCCGGACTTTGCCCAGTATTAACCGTTCATAGTAGAAACTAGAAATTTTGCACACAAACGATTTTTGTTTTTTGAAAATTCCCCTACAAAATAAGTTTTTAATCAGGGTTTCAATCTACAATTGAAGTTTCTGCTAGATTGGTCCCTTAATTTTTGTCCAACTGCTGCCAAAAGATGTTAGTCACCTGGAGGGTGAGAAAACGTACCTTTTCACATATATCTCATCTGATATGCATGTAATTTTGTTATTAACATTTTTTCACCAGGTACTTTAACCAAAGCTTAGTAAATAAAACATAGAAAGTTTCTTTTCATCAAATATAACTCAGCAAGTAATGTAAAATACCTTTCTGATGCGGATTCACGGATGTCACGAGAAGTACTTTTATTTTTAAATTTACAGGTCACTGATTTCCAGAATTTTACTCCTGCTACACTTGTGGTTTGAAGATTTTTCCGGTATTTCAGTAATGTGCTGGTCCTTAAGAATGAGGCACTTCTTCTACTTTCTGCAAAATGAAAATAAAAGGGGATAATTAGCTTTGCTTAGCAAATCAAAGAGTTCAAAGGAGAGCCACCAAGATCATTCCGAGATTGGATAATATATCCTACACTGAAAGATTAAAACTTAATCTAGAAACCCTTGAATACAGAAGAAAACGTGCTGACCTACTAGAGGTCTATAGAATCCGGAACAATATACATAGAGTGGATACTGACGTTCATTGCTTAAAATGCCCTGATAAGAAAATGCTGACTTCATCTATCTGCAGTAAAACCAGAGGACACAGCCATAAACTACAAATTCAGATCTCCACTGGTGTTAGAAAAAGATTTCCTCTCAGCAAGAGTAGCAAACGCATGGAACAGCCTAAGTAAAAAGATGGCCACATCTGAGAACATCATTTTTTTTAAATAATCTTCATTCTGATATCGGACATACCAAATTTAACTACCATTTTTCTTATTAGTTTAAACCCAGCCCAATTACACTGAAGCTGGATTCATGACGCAATTAACTGCTGTCAAAAAAAGCCCATTTCAACTATAAACCAGGTTTTGGAGAACTCCCCCCTGTATATTAGAAACCGTCAACCAAAACTGTCAATATAGGTTTCTTCAGTTTTCAAGTTGGTTTGACTGGCTAGCTATGTATGTATGTATCACATGTACAGGTCGCACCAATGGAGCTAGAGTACTGAAAATTTAAACTCCTTATTATGTCTATAAAAAACTTCTTTTTTTTTTGTTTTTTGAAAATTCCCCATCTAAATAGATTTTTAGTGGAGGGAGAGGTTTCAATTTGCAATGTAAGTTTATCCTAAATTGATCCCTTAGTTTGTGTCTGGCAGCATTCACGCTTGTTTTTTTGAATATTCAGACTTTTTAGTGACAACTGCACAACAAAAGGCGAGAGAAGTAACTTATTCATTGATCACACCATTTTCTAATTTTTTAATTGATCACCCCCAATGTGGCATGCTGCCAAAAGATGTTGGTCACATGATGGTTTCTATTGAGTGTCTAAACAAACCTGTTTATTTATTTTTAGTAGATGAAGTATTGTAAATTGTTAATAATGATCCCCCATGTATAGTTTGGAATTGCCTGGGTACTTGGTAGGCTTTATGGTTACGTCTGTGTACCCAGTAGTGGACTGGCCAGGGTGTCAGCTTGCCCGATGCCAAGTGGGTCCGGTGGGCCCCCTTAGACATTAGACAATAAGTTAAAAATGTTAATGACCTTTTAATGGCATGAAAATATAATAGAAGTTCTATTATATTTTATATTCTAGTACCCCTTCTAATTGGCCATACTCTGCACTCTCAAGCTGGAGGACTCAGGGATAGTATGGCAATATGTAAACTTTTACAAATGAAGATTTAAGCTGTTTATCTATGGGATAATTCTTTTTGTATTGTGCTTCTATTCACACAAATACATACACATATTATTACTGTAATTATGCAACTAGAATTTACGTTGAATTACTATGTTAATAAGAAAATATCATTTTTCAAGGATACTTATTATTTAAGAACATATAACTATTTATCATTAAAATGACATACAAAATTAAAAATACAGTAATTTTCTTCTTTCGTTTAAAAACGATTGCTCTTAATATAGTGGACTGCATGCAATACACTTTTCTACTTTAGAACTATCTGTTAATGTGTAAAGTGTGCAGTACAAGTAAACTATTTAAAAATATCCACCAATTATTTAAAATATGGAGAGATTATGGAGACTTAATAGAAATGTTTAAGATTATACATGGTTTAGAAGTAGTAAACCCTGATGTATTTTTTACTAGAAAGGAGAGGCCACACATATACGGTAGAAGCAAATAGAAGTAGATTGAATATCAGAAAATTCTTTTTTAGCAATAGAGTGGTAGGACTTTGGAATAGATTACCGGAATATGTAGTGCTATCAATAGATACAAATGATTTTAAGAAGAATTATGATGTTTATTACACCACCGCAAAGGTTTAAGGACCTAAGGTTTATTGTGTAAATATGATTGTTATGATGTGTGCTTGTACAAATTGTATACTTTTTTTCACATTAAAATAAAATGTTCTAAGGAATCGAAGAGGTTCAATTATCTGAATAAAATTTGGAATGTTAATGACTCTTCTCAAAGTTATAGACAAGACATTGTAATATATCTTTTATTTGGATGGCAAATTTGGACTAAAAGTTTTAGTTATGTTATATCACTGCTTTTCGTTTTATATTCCTGTTCTACCTTTTGTTCACAAATCAAGTTAGTCTATTTGATGTTGATAAAGTGAGCTGAAAAACTTAAATAAGACTGCAGTACCTTTTAATACTGTTTGAGTAAGTCACAAAAATATCTATAATATTAAATGCTCAACATTATTTTTGTCCTGTCTAGTCATCTTTGTCATATCATTTTTTATTGAATTGTGCTTAGTATTGAATTGGACAGATACATTAAGACACAAATGAATATATCTCACTCTCTGCTTTATAAAGAGAAAATCAATGGCTGTTGTGCTTAGGTAGTGATATAAAAGAAATCAGGATGAATGGTTTTATGCTGCTAATAAGATAGAACTGAAAAAACAGCCTTTCATCTATTACCTTTGACTTTTATTTCTAATACCTATTTAATTAATATAGATAAAACAAAAAATATATTTGGGTCTGGACAATCTTGCAAGACATTCTATTGTATTGCTCTTTGTATTTGATTATTGATTATTTGATCAAATATGTACAATAAATTTACCATTTTCAGTTTGAGATGATGCTAAGTTTTGTGAACATTGTTGCAATAATTGTACAAACTTCCCCTTCTTGAGCATAAGTTCTTTGAATGTTCCAGATTCAGCAATAGTATTTGAATCCATGACAATAATCTGATCTGCTTTTGGCAGCCAGTGTGCTGTTGGTTGGGTCACAATAATCCTTGTCTGAAAAGAGTTTTAAAAAATATCAGTAATTTTCCAGATGACAACAATTTTTTTAAAACAACTTTCTATTTTTAACTTTTTTAAATCAGAATAGATAATAAAATAATTTATATATTTTTACATCTTAAGCCTTGACTTTCAACTTGACTTAATTAAGACCATACTAAGTGGCCTAAAATGAAATATGTGAATGATGATTTGAGAGCCTCCTTGGGTTAGTCTATGAGGAAAAACTCATCATTATAAATATTCAAGTACATCAGATATGCTAAATCTCTTATTAGAAACTGTCAGACAAAACTGTCACCAAAACTGTAAACATAGGTTTCTTCAGTTTTTAAGTTGGTCTGGCTGTATGTATGTACAGGCTACACAAATGGAGCTAGAGGGCTGAAAATTTCAACATTTACTACTTATTATGTTTAGAAAAAAAAATTTGTTTTCTGAAAATTCGCCCCTTAATAGGTTTTCACTATCTCACCATCTGAGAGAGATAATGAGAGCAGGGAAACTGGCCTTGTGTCTTCCCAGGCCTGGGCGGTCTGTCCCTCTGCTTTTCCGAGGGCCGCTGTGTCACTTTAATCGGGTTTGAATACTGATTTTCCAGCCCACCATCTGCAGTTAGAGTTTAGTCAATATCCTGTTTATGACTTTTGAACACCTGGTGTGTCTTCCGGTCCCTGACACCTTGCAGTATGGGGTTTTCGTTGATATCCTGTTTATAACTTTCAACACCTGTGGGGGTCAGATCTGTGATCCTCGCCCATGGCTGTCTAAATATCTAATAATATGACCACTGAAGTTAAACAACATAGATGGGTGACCGTCTGGGAATACTGTGTGCCGTAAGCAGCTGGGGATCATGTAGAGAGCCTCCTGTGGCAATCCGGTTAATCCTCCTAAGGAGGAGACCAATCTCTACATTACACTCAATAATGTAAGCCAAAGCCCATACTCTCCCCCCACCCAAACCCTCTGGCTGCTGGCAACAAGAAATGAATGAATTGTTTCTTATCGTTTATTATGAAATAAAATAATTTAAAACCCATAAGAACCCACTGTGACACCGGTGTCACATACAATTTAATTGATCTGCACATTCTCTTATATAATATTATATTTTACCCTCGATTTTAACTCATGAAGTGTAATAAGTGACATCTAAAGTCACGTGACTGTGTGTCAATTTGCCTACCCAGAATCCCACATAATCTTCCTTCAAATAGAAATGGGTCTGAGTTCTTATGGGATAAGCATGATGCATATCTTTTTGACTGGGTTGCTATATTTAATGTACAAAATATGGATAGGATTTCAGCTCAGCAAGAAAGAAGATGAAAGAGCATGCAATGCAAAATATGGTGAGTGGGTTATGCATTCTGTATTGACTTTTGTGAAGATATACTATCCACTGGCGATACTGGCACAAAACTGAACTTATTTTCTGGAAAGTATAATGGTGAAAAGATTTCTAGATGACAACTCAAAATGGGGGAGGAATTGAAGAAACCTGGGATTGCAAGGGGAAGAATGTGACCTGGGACACTGAGAACCATTGGTCTAAAATTTATGATTCAGATTATGAAGACAAATTACAAAGAAACTAATATGTACTCAATTTTATATATTTTTAATTAATGGTTTATTTGTATGTCAGTTGAAATATTTCATATTTTACTAGACTGGTTTTAAGATGTGTACCAAAAAGTAAAATTACTTACAATACTATTGAGTAGTCCATTTTCTTCTCCCAGTAGATTGTTGTAAATGTTTCTGGCTGTAAAAACATCGACTGCACATAGAGGGTTGTCCAACAAGAAAATGTTTGGACAAGAATAAACTGCCCGGGCCAAGTTTATGCGATAAAGTTGCCCTCCACTCAAATTGCTTCCCTAAATGTGAAAAATATTAAAAAATTTGGTGTTTTTTGAAATTTTTCATCTATCTCCAAAATGGTTGTTTAAAGTTTTGACTGATTAACTAATGTGATATTAAGGTTCATCATAAGTGTATGGGATCCCAAGGGGAATACTTTGAAGAGGACTAAGGTGCCATTGCCTTAGGTAGGCTATTTTTTTGTTAATATTAAATGTCTGGAAAGTATCCGGACAGACCTTATAGTTCTAAAAAGCTATTTGATTCAGTATCACATAAAACCTGCACAACCAAAACAAAATGGTTTTATGTGCAAATTGCAGTATAGCCATCACCTTCCTTTACAAGACAAGAAAAAATACAGATTCATAAAGTTAAATTGCTTGAATCTTTCTTCCTTACTGCAGCATTTAGAAACTATCAACCAAAACTGTCAACCAAAAGTGTCAACATAGGTTTCTTCAGTTTTTAAGTTGGCCATGTATGTATGTATGTATCATGCGTACAGGCTGTACCAATGGAGCTAGAGGAAAGCAAATTTCCCCCAAATAGGTTTTTAGTCAGGAGGCTCAATTTGCAATGTAAATTTATGCTAAATTGATACCTTAGTTTGTGTCCAGCAGCATTCACACTTGAGTTTTGAAAATTCAAACTTTTAGTGATCACTGCCCAACAAAAGGTGAGAGATGTTACTTATTCATTGATCATCCCTTTTTTCAATTTTTCAACATGGCATGCTGCCAAAAGATGTTGGTCATATGACGGTTTCTATTGAGTGACCTGTTTTTTAATGCTGCAGGATTAGATCTAACAATTTAAGTTTTTGTTAGTGTTGACAGCATCTTTTCATTGAGCATATTTAATGTATATTGAGAGTACTAAGTTTGGTTTTGATTTTAATTAATTACTATCCAATCAAGCAGTGAACTATTTTGCTTTAGATCAAACTAAAGTTCTGACACATTTTATTCAATTTTACTGATCTAATAAGGACAACTCTTAGCCAAATGATATAGATTTAACTGTATTGAATACTCAGGAGCATTTCATTTTGAAATCATTGTCTCCTTAGAGTCACTTACCTGTCCATTAATAATTGTTTCTTCGTCTATGTCTTCATCAAGACAACAGTACTTCAAAGTCTGTTGGAAATGTCTTGGGTGGAAATCATTTCCAAATAAAATGTTCTTCTTTATTGTATCATTAATAACCCAAGGATCTTGCGGAGTATAGGCAACTTTTCCCTTTAAAAAGAAAATGCAAGAAAACTCAATGAACCAGAAAGTTTTTATCTTTCAGTTGATTATATTATTATAATATACATTTAGCTTATTTTACAGTACCTCCACTTTTGCTGAACAATACATTTGAAGTAATAAAAATCTCTTGCATGAATCTTTACTAAGTCCTTGTAAATGATATATAATAGGCAGATACAATAATTTCTTATAACTGTTTTTATTATGTTCACTTAAAGATCAACATTTTTATTTTCTCTTCTTTTCTAAGTTACAGCTTTTAATGTTTGCTGTTGTAGCACCCACAAATTATTTAACAATCAGTCTAGCAGAAAAATTGCTACAACTACAACTACAAATTAGGAAGTCTGTTGGCGGTGCCAAGAATTTTCAAATTTTGTGATGTCACTTCCTTTAGACCCTTAGCCCTATAAAAGCAGGGTCCTAACAGCCCTGTGTGTGCACAATGGTTTTCATGAATATAAACACCTGCTAGCATTTTGCTAGTATGATGACTTGGGCTTCAAAGGAAGTCACAAAGTCAAACAATGTAAATGAAACCTACCTTATATTCTATGTAGAAAACACAAGGTGAGAAGTCCGTTCTTTCAGTTGTCCATTTCTTCTTTAGTATTAGTATCAGTTAGTGTCTTTTAGTAGTGGTTAGTGATTGAGAAGATAGGGAGGAAGAATAGAATGGTGTTGTTAGTATTAAGAAGATTCAGTTAATTTTTTCATATGCTGATTTAGGAGATGCCGAAATAGCTGTGACTAGCTTAGTTAACTGGTTGATGCTCAATGAATAGTATTGCCTAAAAGCGCGGCAAAATAGGGACACTGAGGTTGACCCCAAGGTCAACTGTCTAGACAATAGGATGTGCTTCTAATCATAGCACAAGCTAACTCCTGTTGTCCCGAGGTTATGACAGCTAGCATAAATTTTTTACTGTCTCACATCCTGCCTCCTCATGTTTCAACATGCAAGGACCTACCACCATGGTTACCCTGCTACTGGCATTGAGAAACTTCTCTCATTTTTTCTCTGTACACTTTTCGGCAATGTTCCTCTTTTTCCTGAATTACCATTTTCAGCAACATGTCTGGATATTGTCATACAAGCCCAACCTTGCCGAAGCCAGCACAATTCAGCTATCACCACCATCAAAGCAGACATGGGTACAAACAGTACCATGAGTTATGTGTATTTCTTTTATCCCTTTTATCTCTGATATTTCTAGTGGCAACCTTCCATCTAAGCCTTTTTTATTCAAAGAAGGACTTAGAACCTTTAACTAGTGACCACCGACTAAAAGAATACACAACAACAATGGGTCACAGTTTTAAAAAAAACCACTGCTTCAACTGTCATGACCTCTGGACAACAGGAGTTGGCTTGCGCTATTTTTAGAAGCACTTCCTGCTTATCTAGACAGTTGAATTTGCCATGCTTTTAGATAGAGTTACCAGTCAGAGTCAACTTGTGGATGAACCTGGATGCACCTATTTTGGCATCTCCTAAATCAAGCATATCTAAAGATCACCTGAATCTTCTAAATGCTAACCACACTCTATTCTATTTTTCTTCCCTATCTTCTCAACTACTAACCAGTACTAAAGCCACTAACTAAAGCTAATACTTAAGAAGAAACAGATGAACTGAAGAACTTGACTGATCACCTTGTGTTTCTACATAGAAAAAAGGTAGGTTGTCTTTTATATATTGTTTGACTTTGTGACTTTCTTCGAAGCCCAAGTCATCACACAACTACGTTGATTCTTTCACAGTCATTCATGGTTGATCAAGCAACTTATACAAATTATACATAGATGTGCAACAAATTTTATATTCATATATGAGGTAAGAAAATAATATTAAATGAAAAGGTTAAACTCACTACTCTGCATAATGTGCCTGATTCTTTCTTTATTTGTCCAAGGAGGGCATATAGAAGGGCCGATTTTCCAGAAGCTTGATTCCCACACACAGCTACAAGTTGACCCAATTTAATTTTCAAGTTGATGCTGAAAAACGGGAATCATTTTATAAATTTATGTATGTAAGCCTGTATGTAAGATATTATATCTAGATCTATGTATAAATTAAAGTTGTGAGTAGGTAAGACATGGGTTAAATGTATTTTCTATATAGTGGGTCTGCTTGGAAGTGTGCGTGAATCTGCCTGAGGGTGTGCAGCACCCATGCCAAGATCGATCACACAACCTGCAAGTTACTACACTCAATGCACCCCGCCCACCTAGTTGTCTTGTGTAAGAAGACATATATTAAAGAACATGTCTTTCTGTATTGTCAAATGTGTAGTTATTTCTTCCCTGGGA
>VCCN01002867.1:998708-1010234 GCA_006491835.1 Architeuthis dux
TTCAAACCCGATAAGAGAGACACAGAGCGCACTCAGAAGCCAGAGAGATACAAGAAGCCCACGGAGAGGCAGAAAGCAGCTGGGCCTGGGAGCACAGGGCTAGTTCCCCTGTTGGGAATAGTCTGTCGGCTCTCATTATCTCTCTCCCACTCTTCATTCTCCGCCACGACACAATGTATCTTATGAAATAAAAATATATCATCATATTTTAATAAACAAGTTTCGAGTATTCCTTTTTCTCCAAGTTCAAAATTTTCCTCCTGTGCACCAAGATGGCTATACAACACATTCGTAAATGTTTCACTTTTAGCATTATTCTGTATGATGTAAAGAAAACAATGACATTTCATGTCTAACAACTTAAAATAAACAAAATTTAAATAAAAACCTACCTTGATATATTCAATCATTTCCTCCAGTAATTGAATTCTGTTACTCCTCATGTTGGTATATTTATTTTGCATATTTTCAGTCTTTTTGCTTATAGTAAATAAAATAATAATCACTGGGACAATGAGAAAACAGAAAGCTGCAAACTGTCCAATGTAGTAGAACAAAATTATAAAGCAAATGAGTGTTTGGAAAGGCCCCGACCACAAGATGAACAAATAAGGAATCATCTCTCGGAATATGTTGACGTCGGTTGATAGAAGATTTATGATGACCACATTTTCAGAAGATTGCATCCCAATATTTTGGAGCTGGAAATTAAAAAATTGCTCATATTATAAGGTAGTGATAATATTGTAATAAACATTTGTATTGCATTCATATTGACACATATACAGAAATGGTGTACAATAGGATAACGGTTATCTGACATAATGATGCTAGGAAAAGACAATGTGGAAACTCAGAATAATTTGCAAGAAATTATTTAATACCTTAACATGTTTCGACTTATTAAAGTCAGAGAAATGATGTGTCTGCATGGACCGAGGTTTCTGTCTGAATGAGGGTAGGTAGTGAGTGTGTGCGTTTTGTACTTGGTGTAAGTCTTTCTATCTTGTATATGTGAGGGTAGGTACCACCAAATACAAAACGTACACACTCACTACCTACCCTCATTCAAACAGGAACCTTGGTCCATGCAGACACATCATTTCTTCGACTTCCTTTTGAAACATCTTAAGGTATTAAATAAATTCTTGCAAATGATTGTCTTTTCCTAGCATCATATACAGAAATATATGCACATGCTCACTAATACATACATTCATATACACAAACTGTTCACATACATACAACATGGCTTATATTCTACTAGCTGGGATACCTGGTGTTGCCTGGGGAAAAAAATAACTTCAAATTTCACAACACAGTATTCAATATATTTCTTCTTCTTACATCACAACAAACGGAAAAAAGATGATTTACACCCAGAGTTTTATTCTTTACTTCTGATCCATGCTGATTACTCACCATTGTAGATTGATGGAGTTAATTTGTGAAGTAAAAAATAGTTAAGATTCATTTTACCAGTAAAATACGAAAAACAGTATAAAAATTTTTTTTCAAAGACATTTTTTGTACCTTCAATTAATAAGATCTCTGTAATCATTGGAAAAATGTAATTTTTGGAAAAAAAATTGTATTTAAATTTTTTTTTTTCGTCCGTCATACGAAACTATGGATTGGAAGTATTTTTTGAAAAAAACTATTTCGGAAGATCGTATCATGGACGGAATGTAAGGGTCCCGGTCAGCATTATAGTTACATCATAAACAGATCCCTCCTAAAACGAAAAAATGTTTTTTTTCTAAACTGTCAGAAAAAAGTGTACTCATCCTTCCAGCCGAGAGAGGAGGCGCAGGAAACAACCTTGTGGTTAGCTCATAAAAAGCTATATCATAAAAATTTATAGGAATGGTACTTCCTTCTCCTTGGTTATGTAAATCAGATCGTCAGACTCATCAAAACCAGTACTTCACAAGTATTTAAAAGAACCTTTTCCCTTCCTGTCTAATTGCAGCGCTTAACTTCATTATATAGAGTATCCTTAACTCTTAAAATTCCAAGTTATTCAACTCAACAACTATTAACAGACCTTGGTTTCAGTTCGGGCCCGAGCAAGTCAACACCAAACATCTCAATGGAGAGATTTGTTGTAACTTGAGTCACTAGTTTTCTTCTACACAAGGTAAGGTTGACTTGTTTCCTTTTTCTCCTCTCTGTTTTGCCGGCTTTTTTGAAAAAGTTGACAATTGTTCGAGTCCGCCCATTGCCCACTCCTCCTCTGTTGACCTTTTTCTTTGATGAAAATTGCCATAAAACTGACACTTTTCCAAAGGTAACAGAGGTCCTATTGATTGAGAGCTTTTACTGATAAAATGAATTATAAAAAACAAGAGATTCAGATGATGGTAAATAGTATTCAAATATTAATAATAATGGTTTACAATACTCCATCTAAAAAAAAATAATAACTAACTTTCCAAGGGAAATTATGAATCATTATGAATTATGAATATTTGCTTGTTTTTGCCTTGTAAATTAAGCAGTGGTGGAGTAAAATTAAGTTACCCTGATGAAAATGCTACCAGTAATTCATGATTTAAAAAGCAAAAATACAAAAAAAACAGGTCTGGTTAGTCACTCAATAGGAACTGTCACATGACAAATGTCTTTCGGCAATGTGCCATGTTGGGGGTGATCAATTAAAAAATTGGAGAAAGGGATGATCAATGAATAAGTTACTTCTCTCGCCTTTTGTTGGGAAGGTGATCACTAAAAACACTGAATTTAGGGGTCGAAATGGAGTGGGAACTTTTATTTTTCACTTTCAGGGTCAAAATCGAAGGGGGAGGTTTCTTTTCACTTTTAATGGTCAAAATGGAAGAGAAACTTTTTCTCACTTTTTTCCATCTTTTCTTTTTGGAGGAAATAGTGTTGTTATATTTGCAGTTATTCCCCCCCCCCCACTCCCCAGGAAATGCAGGGTATTATTGCTAGTAATAATAATAAATAATAAAACTCTCCTTTCTCTTCCCCTCTTCGCTTCGATTATTTTGAAAACTATACAATTGTTGGAAGTTTATATGCTTTGTCAGAGGTGTTTCAGAAACTCAACAAACTTTTCATGCTCAAATCTAAAATTGGACATGATATTTTGCATTAAAAAAATTTCCAAATTTTTTTAAAGAAAATACATTGAATATATAAATTAAAATATACTTATTTTATTTAAATAATCCTTATTTTATTTAGAAAGAAAGAGAGGAGAAAGAGTATATTAAATTATATACTTATTGAGTTAAATATTAAATTACCTTTTTTTAATGTGTTAAATATTTTTTAAACTGAGGCCCATAATCTTCAACTGCAAGGTACTGCTATTATAAGCCAAAGAAATGTCCATTTTTAGACATAAAGAAATTATAAAGAACTAGCTGGACCCATGAAAACTCCATTATCTCATATACCTTGTGATGTCCTGCCAGGCTGCGCAAGGGAGCAAATACCACGAGTTACCTCCCTTGCCACAAACCCATAAAACGGAAGTGAGTCCCCGGTCATGCGCCAGGCAAACCGGGGAAAATAAAGAAGACCGCTCGGAAGCGAGACTACAAGAGTTTTCTCGCTGACGGCGATCAGTAAGCATCGCATTTGTCTTTGTCCTTTGTTCCTTTGCTTCATCTTTCCCTTTCAGTGAGATTCCCACGAGCTGGGAGACACTACATACCTCTGCTTTCATTTTCTCCCTTATTCCTTTCAATCTTCGTTGCCAGTCCATGCTGTTATCTAAATGTTATACAAACATGACTTAGATTCATATGCAAAGATGTTATTACACTTTCAGTAAACCACCCAACTTTCTTCTTTGCCTGCTTCCTTCCTACCCTCTAATTAAACTACTTAACTGCCCTTTCTCTCCCTCTCTCTTCCTACAGTAAATTATCTAAATTCCTTTTCGCCCCTGTTTCTTTCTAAATAAAATAAGTTAAAATGGTTAGTCAATCAATAGGAACATTTTTGGCCGCATGCAGTTTTAATGGCGGTTTTGGTTGAATGTTTCTAATATTTTAAATAAAATGGATAATATTTTAAATATAAATAATAACATTGGACTGAAAATGATGAGGTTTTACTACATGGGAACAGCTCAATGGTTACAGCATTGGACTGAAAATGGTGAGGTCCTACTGCATGGGAATAGCGCTACTGGTTATAACATTGGACGGAAATTGATGAGATTTTACTACATGGGAAGAGCCCAGTGGTTATAACATCAGACTGAAAATGATGAGGTAGTAATGCATATGGAATAGCTCAATGGTTATAACATTGGAGTGAAAACTATACATGGAATACTTGTAAATGATGAGGACTGACCGCATGGGAATAGCTCAATGGTGTTAACATTAGATTTAAAATGATGATGTCTTACTGCATAGGAATATCCCAATTGTTATAGTATTGGACTGAAAATGATGAGTTCTATCCATGGGAAGAGCTTAATACATATAACATGGGATTGCAAATGATGAGAACAGACTGTATTTGAATAGCTCAATTGTTATAACATTGGACTTAAAATGATGCGGTCGTACTGTGTGGGAATAACCCAATGGTTAGTTCTTACTGCATTGGAATAGGTCAATAGTCACAACATTGGACGGAAAATGTTTAGAACTTACTGCATGGGAATAGCTCAATATTGTTAACATTGGACTTAAAATGATGCAGTCTTACATCATCCGAATAGCTCATTGGTTATAGCATTGGATTGAAGATGTTTACAACTTACTGCATGAGAATAGCTCAATGATTATAACATTGGACTTAAAATGATGCAGTCTTATTGAATGAGAATATGTCAATGGTTATAGCATTGAATGAACATGTTCAGTTCTTACTGCATGGGAATATCCCAATGGTTATAGCATTGGACTGAAAATGATAGGTTCTATGCATGAGAATAATATACATTATATAAATCAAAACATTACTTATTTTATTTAGAAATAAACAGGGGAGAAAAGAAATTTAGGTAGTTTAGTTTAGGGAGAGAGAAGGGGAGAAAGGGATGTTATTTAGTTCAATAAGAGGTAGAAAGAGATGGGAGGAAAGAAAGTTAGGTAGTTTATTCGCATATGAATCTAATCCATATTTGTATAACATTTAGATAAAATCATTGACCGACAACAAAGATTGGAAGGGATAAGGGAGAGAATGAGAAGATACAGACATAAGGAGAGAGAAGTACAGAGGCATGAGATAATGGATAATCTTAGTTGTCAACAACAGAGCAATCTCCACGAGTGCAGCTAGTATATATAAATGTCAGAACACATCAATAACCTAAACCCAGCAATAGTGCTTAAACCAGTCTGTTGTGGGTAGCAGAAATTATTTAACAGCAACAACAATAACAATGACATGCATAACAGATGATGTGAAAGGGTATTTTTTCTCAATTCCAGGTGACCAATGTCTTTTGTCAGCATGTCATGTTGTGGGTGATCAATTAAAAAATTGGGAAACGGATTGATCAATGAATAAGTTCATTCTCTTGCCTTGAATTTTGTTGGTCAGTAAAAAGTCCAAATTTTCAAAAAAAACAAGTGTGAGCACAAATTAAATGAACATTAGATTGAAAATTGAACCCCCACTAAAAGTCTATTTAGGGGAGGAATTGAACCCTGCACTAAAATTTTGAAAAAGCATAAAAAAACATTTTCCCTACTCATTGAAAGGAGTGTGTGTACAAAACTTCAAAACTATGAACGGTTAGCGCTGGGCCAAGTCCGGATACAGCATGACGTGTTGGGGGTGAGCAATTAGAAAATTGGAAAAAGGGGTGATCAATGAATAAGTTACTTCTCTTGCCTTTTGTTAGGCACTAAAAAGTCCAAATTCTCCAAAAAAATAAGTGGACACAAAAAGAGGGACCAATTTAGCATAAACTTACATTGAAAATTGAACCTCCACTAAAAGCCTATTTAGGGGGGAATTTTCAAAAAACAAAAAACAGCATTTTCCCTACATATTGAGGGGAGTGTGTATACAAAGTTTCAAGTTTCTACTATGTAGTACAGCTGTGCGAAGGGCTGGGTGAAGTCCAGATACATAGATAGATAAAACAGAACCCCACTCTAAAACCTTATTTAGGAGGAGAATTTTCAAAAAATGAAAAAAAAAACATTTTCTCTACTCATTGAGGGGAGTATATGTACAAAATTTCAAGTTTCTACTATGAACACTTAGGGCTGGGTGAAGTCCAGATACATAGATAGATAGCTAGATAGATAGCTAGATAGATACATATAAATGTCTGAACACATGAATAGCTAAACCCAAAAACCAGTGTTGTGGGAAGTGGTGATACAGATGGTCTCCCACATACGATAGGATTACAGACCAAAAATGAGATCGTTAGTAGAAAAATCTTAATTAATTGCAGTTAATTGCGTCATTAAGCCAGCTTCAGTGTAATTGTACCAGTCACCATCCCCAAATTGTTATATCATTGGGAGAGTACCACAAAGCTCTTGATTCAAACCCAGATTACACCCACTGGATTCTGTTTTAAATTAATTTCAATGCTGGCCATCCTTCGAAACAAGAGAACGGAACATTTTCGATGATTTCAACCATTGGCGATTTCTGCCATGGAAGACCAATCCTGTAAAACTCTACTGCTTTAGAAACTGGTTTCTTGTTTGCAAAGATTTTTTTTAAAAGAATTATAATAACAATATGTTTACTAACCTTAGTGGATGTCATTTCTGAATTTAAAGGTTTTTAATTTAAATTTACGAAAGGGCACGAATACAGATTAAGCTGACATAGTTTTTATTACTGATGTTTAACCTTTTTTTGTTGTTTTTAACTGTTTTTACAACAAAAAAAGTAAATACGTAGTTTGAATTTGATAAATGATTAAAGTCGCCTATTTCGCGAAAGAAACACAAACTACGTAATTACTGATGTGTACATTTTTGGGGGTTTTTTAAAAAAAAAGTATGTCTTAAATACAACTACGTAAGTTTAATCTGTATTTGTGCCCTTTCGTAATTAAAATTAAAATTCTTTAAATTCAGAAATGACCTCAATTAAGCTGAGTAAACATTGTATTATTAAAATTCTTATAAAAAAAATCTTTCTCAAGAAAAAAAAAAAGGCTCGACAGAAACCAGTTTCTAAAGCAGGAGATTCTTATGCATATGGTCTTCCATAGCAGAAATCACCAATGGTTGAAATCACTGAAAATGTTCTCCTATTTCGAGGGATAGCCTCAATGCTGTTTTAGTGAGTTGATTTCCATTGACTGACCACAATGTGTCAAGTTGGCAAAATAGAAGAACGGACAGTCTGCAAAATTACTGTAATTATATAAAAAGAAAACTATTTTGGAAGTCATTTTGATTCTAGTTTAGATCATAAAACTGACCCATTCAGATGCCATAGCATCTTTAAAATGAATAGAACAGAAGTCAATAAGTTAATACATATTAGTGGTTCACAACCTTTTCACCACTAAGAATCTCTCTTTTCTCCAGAACCCTAATTTTGTTTATGTTACCAATGGGAATCAAGAAGGTGTTATAAACAAGATTCAATTACGCCAATTTTCAAAACAGGAGAACAAAAAAATTTTTCTGTGATTTCAACCATTGGCGATATCTCTTACGGAAGACCAATCAAGTAAAAATATCCTGCTTTAGAAACTGGTTTCTGTGAAGAATCTGTTTTTCTTTAGAAACTGGTTTCTTGTTTGCAAAGATTTTTTTTAAAGTGATATCTCTTGAACATCCTGGTGCAGTCATGTGACTGTGTGTCAATTTGCCTACCCAGAATCCCACAGGTTTCTTCAAATAGAAATGTTTCTGAGTTCTTATGGTTTAGAGAGGAGAAGTACAACAATAAATAAAGCACAGTTCCAGTAATATTGTCCAAAGAACTCAAAAATCAGAACCTACCTTGTCATAGATGGCAGTCATTAATGTGGAAGACACTTTGATGCCAGTTTTCCAACCTCTTGAAAAGACTACTTGGTCGAATATTATCATCAGAACATTGACGATGAAAAACAGCAAACTGTACACATAGCCATCTGCTCTATCCGTAGAATTGCTAGCCAGATATGTCATGAATTTGCTGTTCAATAAAAATAATGAATAAAACAATATGGATTACAACTCCAATTTTCCCTTATATGCCATATACAAATAAATATACAGTACAATATTCATTGCCATAGAAATGGTGGCCCGTGCTATTTTTAGAAGCATTTCCTGCATGTCTAGACAGTTGACCTGGGGGTCAACCTCAGCGTCTCGAGTTTGCCACACTTTTAGGTAAAATCGCCATTCAGAGTCAACTTGTGGACAAGACTGGTCGCACCTATTTCGCATCTCCTAAATCAGGCCATATCTAAAGATCAGCTAAATCTTCTAAATGCTAACCACACTCTATTCTATTTTTCCTCCCTATCTTCTCAACTACTAACCAGTACTAAAGCCACTAACTAAAGTTAATACTTAAGAAGAAACAGACGAACTGAAGAACTTGACTGATCACCCTGTGTTTCTACATAGAACAAAAGGTAGATTGTCTTTTATAAATATTGTTTGACTTGTGAGTTCCTTCGAAGCCCAAGTCATCACAATAATCTTTTTTACTGCCTCAGATGAATGGATACCATTATATAGTTTCTTTTTCCCCCTTCCTTTATGCCCATTATGGCTTCGACTGAGTTTACTACAAATCACAAATACCAGCAGCTTTCATTATCTGAAATTTATTGATAGATTTCTACCGAGTAATTCTCCTACAATACAGTACAACTTAGGTAGTATTGAATTCCAGGTAAGGCAGGCCTTTGGATTTGATGACAAGTACACCACCTGAACAGAGAGTGGAACTGCAAGAATTTCTAGCTTTTTGAATAAAAAGTACATTCAATGGCTTGTAAAATCAGGAATTAAAGAGTGTTATGAATTCCAGCAGTTTTCTATCAAATAATCTCCATACATTTGCAATGATTACCTTTGCAATAATTGACTTTGTATGAGTCATAGATTTAGAAAATGTTTATGGTGTACTGTTCGTCATGAAAGTGATGAAAGGAATGATGATATAATCATTCCAGTCTTTACCAAGTGTTGTCCTACTCCACCAGAGCAAACCCTTGTTTTGCTTGTTCCACATATTTGCCTTGGAAGGAAAACACTCAAAAATCATTCATAATCTAAATTGTTTTTGCATACTTTACTTTCAATGACATGAATTTGATGTGAACAGAGAAAAATCATAGTTCATTTTTGTTTATTTTCTCTTAATTTAATTTTTATTATCAAAACAATAGTTGGAATAATCTTTTTACACACAATTGTCTGTGTGTATGTAAAACTGGCTTTATCTATAGATAGATATGTAATTGCTAAGTAAGCAATCAACTGTAAATTATCTACAAAATACTCACTTTAGCAGAACTGGATTTAAAAATATCAGAACATCATAGAAAAGTCTAAAAATAAAAGTGATCATTATTTCCTTCCAGTACATATGGATGAGTACTTTGATCAAAGAAACAGAATCCTCAATTGATGATGTCTCAGCTAATTCCCTGCAAGGAAAAATAGTTCTTCAAAAGTAAAAATGGCTGAACACAAATCTGTAATGATCGAAAAACACAATTATATTTTTAAAAGACGTACTGTATATTCTTGAATATAAGATGGGTTTTTTTACGAAAAACGAGTTCGACTTATACACAGGTAGGTTAAAAATGGCCAATGTAATGTTTATATGTATGTATCTATGCTTATATATGTATGGTTTTTTAAATGAATAAACACGCTGACAATTTACCCAACAGCCCCTGTTTTACGAGCCCTGGTTTATGGTCACGAAAAACGGGAGCCCGGAAGTGGTGGGCTAGGACGGTCTCTCTGGTCAAGCAAATAGCTCGGACAACATGTGTCTTGTTTCGTCTCTCAGCTTCTTTTCTTAACACGCTAAATACAGTGAAACCAAATGCATTTTAAACTACACACAGCTAAAACAGAAAGAACAATAAGCTAACAAAGGCACTAGTACCAGACGACGTTACAGCCAACACTTTAGCCAATATGAATACAGCGTCGATAGACACAATGCAATTTAGCAAGCGATAATGTTCGTTGTTTTAACTCAATTAATTACCATGATTTTGTATGAAATGCTATATAAGGAGTATATGGTGCGTATTGTGTAATATTCATTTAAAATCACTTTTTCATATAGATTTGTCATCACTGATCAGAATTTCACTTTTACGACCTGAAAACAACGATTGATATGTTGAAGATGAAAGAAATTCATGTTTCGGTGAAAGCTGACCAAGTGTCATAAACGGTGTCTTCATAAGAAAGGGATATCTCTCATGACAACATTATGGCAAAATAACGAACTTTGCCTATATTTGAGTCAGTTGATTTTCTGAAATTTTATGCTCAATTCCAAACTCATCTTATACACACTGCCGACTTATATTCAAAAATATACGGTACTAGTTCATTTATTTCTTCTGAAGTTGTAAGCATATTTTAAATTATTGTTGGAGATACAAATTCAATTAAAACATTTGTTCAGACAATCCAATCTCTTCTTCCCATCTTTGATGTTAGCATAATATTTCAGATTGTGTTGTCCAAACAAAAGTTTGAATGTTAATGACTCTTCTCAAAGTTACAGACAATACAAATTCAAACTTGGATATTATAGGATATTATAAGTTGTTATGTTTTAGCTGATAAACATGTTGTTATATAAGTTTGTATTATTAGATTTTAGTTATGTTATGTAAACTGATTAACATCAAATTAAATTAGCAGTAAAATTGGGCTGCATTTCCTTAAGTAAGATTTGAAAGCAAAATGAAACTAGCATTCCAAGGGAAATTATGCTGTGTTGCAGGTGATCAATTAAAAAGTTGGAAAAGGGGGTGATCAATGAATAACTTACTTCTCTCACCTTTTGTTGGGCTGTGATTACTAAAATAAAGTCTGAATTTTCAAAAAGCAAGCGGGCACAAACTAGTGACCAATTTAGCATAAACTTACATTGCATATTGAACCCCGCACTAAAAACCTATTTAGGGAGAGAATTTTAAAAAAAACAAAAAAAACCTTTCCCCTCCCCTATTCATTGAGGGGAGTATGTGTGCAAAATTTCATGTTTCTACTATGAGCAGTTAGGGCTTGGCGAAGTCTGGATACAGAGATATATACATATAAATGTTAGAACATATGAATAACCTAAACCCAGCAATAAACCAGTGTTGTGGGTAGCAGTGATTAATAAACTTACACATTTTGATGTGACAGCTTCTTTTGTGTGCTTTTGAATTTCTGATGCAAATGTCCTGCTTGTTCTGGAACCAGAAGACTTGGAACTTCTTTTTCATTCAACTTTTGTCGGCAACCTTTAATCATAAATCTACAAAAGGAAAATAATTTACATGATAAAGCATATGTTGATGACTGATTATTAACAAAAGTCTTGGTCAAACTCCGCTCTATTCCGACTGAAGATGATTAC
>VCCN01002867.1:1041017-1056716 GCA_006491835.1 Architeuthis dux
AATCAGAACTCATAATAAAAATGGATCTTTAATTTTTCAAAGACATTAATATTATTTCAAAGGTTATAATAAATAAATTTCACTCTACCACTTAGTATTCCAACAAACTACAACCTTGATTCTAAAATGTTAAATAAAATAAAATAATGAAATAGGAAAATGGTATTTTTTTTCTTTTCCTGCTTCAACATCGGTACTTATAAAATAGACACATTCTCTGCACTAGAAGAAAATGGCCAGAATATAAAGTAGTAGTAATTGAAAATTGCTATTGTAAACTTTGAGATCAGGGTTTGGATAAGATTTATCTGACAAGATGATATTAGTAATGACAATGCAGAAAGAAACTTAAATCATTTGTAAAAATGAACAATTTATTTCATTAACATGTTTCGCCAAGAAAGCAAGGCTTCCTCAGAATGTTAATGAATCAAATTGTAAATTTTGTGAGGATGTATGTTCAGTTATATGCAGGTGATATATGATGGTTTGCATAAGGCAGTGGTTCCCAACCTTTTTCGAGTCATTCCCCACTTTTGTCAATAAGATTACTAGTATTCCCCCTTTCCATTTATTAAGTTGCAACAAAGAATAATTTCAAATAATAACTTTATTTTATAATTAGATTCATACTAAGAATTAGTTTAATTTTATAATTGTACAGCTGCTGCTGTGTATTTGTTACTCAAAGAAAGCAAGCGAAAATAATTAGAACACAACATTTGAAATTCCAATTTATTACAAAAAAAAAAAAAAAAAAAAAAAAAAAAAAAAAGAATTCTGCTATCGTAACTGATATACACATTAATGTGATCTCTGTTCTTGAGAGCACATCTTAAATCATTCTCAACTTGGAGCTTATTTCGAGCCTTCGACTTGATAGATAGAAGTGCAGAAAACCCTATCTTTAGATTGGCCTTTTATTTTTACCTTATTGCCAGTTGGGAACAACTGGCTTAAGGGATTAACTATTGTTTGTAATTGTGGAATTCTCTTAAAGCATGGCTGTTCTGGTATCCTATAGCAGTGGGATGTTTAAAACTCTCAACAAATATTTTATAAGAGCAGAAAATGAATATGGAAATTACCTGAAATCAATTTCTATAGTTTTGAGACGGGTCACTAATATTCAAATGGTTCTTCGGACAATTGAACGCCTTCTTGTTGTTTGTGTTGTAAACAGACACAGAAACACCCAGACCCTGTTTTATAAGGGTTAACCCCTTTAAAAATAAAACTTCTGTTTACCCCATCCCACTCGGATTTTACACTTGAAGAATGGATCGGCCAAAATGTGTTTACAACACAAACAACAAGGAGTTCAATTGTCCAAAGAACCATTTGAATACCTGAAATCAATTTTCCTTCTCTACAGAGCAATTTAAAAGAAAAGATATCTGGTCTATATGAGGATAAGATTTTTGCTTTATAGCATGTGAGTGATGTAATCAATATTACATTCATTTTTGGTATGTTTTTCTGATGATCCTTCATTATTATATATTTATTTTCAACAACCTGATGAGTTTTTAAAAAATACATATTCACAATATAAGATCAAGTGGGAAAATTTTTGCAGATAAAGTAATAAATAACAAAAGATTATTTCGATTTAATTCATGTCATTTTCACGGGTAGCTTTTATTATCTTCAATTACAAAAAATTTGCTAACTTCAATTGTATTTGGCTATACATCACTTGTCAATTAGTGAAAGGCACAAACATGGCAAAATTAAGAATATATTAATCTGTAAGTTTTATGAATTAGCTCATTGATCTTTGCAGACTAAATTTCCTCAGTCAAACAGACCTATTTTTAAATTATTGCCAAATGATTATCAGGAACATGAGGCATTTAATGAACTTCTAATGAATTTTACAGATTTAAAAAAAAAAAAAAAAAAAAAAAAAAAAAATCAGTGGCCTTTTTATTTCTATGCTTGTTTATGAATTCCACATATACATGCCATGAGGAATCAATCAATTCTTTGCAAAATAATTTCACTTACTAAAATTTCATAATTGATAATTGCTAGCAATATCTAGAAATTCCACGGTGGGTTACAGGTAATAACAGTCACTCACATTGATTTTATTCACTATACCATTGTATTATTTCCCCCTTTAAATTTTCATGTATGGAAAATATAAAGCTCATATGTACAAATAAAAAGGCATGAGACTTTTTTTTGCTAAAGTTCAAATTTTACTATTTTGTGAACAGATATTATTCACCATTATCAGATCATTATTCTATCATTTGGACTAGTCCCTCCATGAACAAGGATAATGCTTCATCTGTATTTCAGACAAACTACCATACAACTGAACAGATCATCTTTGCAGATATATGTTGAGTTTAATGATAATTTTATTAAAAGACAAGTTAGTCCCCATCAGACTTATAACCCAAATTTCTTTTCTTTTTAAAAAAAATTCAAAGAAGATCACTGAACAATTCAATAATGAGATTGAAATCTCAACACCAAGCATCATAGACTAAACTGACAATAATAAATAAAAGAATCAATGTTCTTTTCCTACATTAAAGTAGGGCATTAGAGGTAAGAAGGCATAAATATGTATTTCATTTGATGTTATTTATTCACTGGTGGCGTAACAGTTATCAGCACTATCCCAACATCATGTCTCTTGGTGATGTCATGTTACTGGCATGCCACAATTGTTGCCATAGAGGATAGTGGGTGAGTGAGCACTTCAGCCAACCAATCCATATTTACTTTACCTGCACAGGCAGTGGCAGCAAGAAGATGCTACAACCATTGTTGACCTTGACAGGGATAAGTTATATTTACCAAAAATTTAGATTATTCAGAGAAAATACTATACTATACAAAATTATATCATGATTAATATTATAAATTTTCATTATCCTCCCCCCAACAAAAATTAAACATGAAATATTCCTAGACAGAATTGCATTTTTACTCTCTTTTGTGGACACAAATATTAAAACAAAATCATTGCTGAAATGAAGATCTTTGCTGAAAAAGCAATGTTTATGCCTAATTGAAAAAGGTGCTGAATGTCCCCTAGTATTTGTTAGATTGAAACATTTTTTAAATTCATTCTGCAAAAATGAGCAAGTCAAAAAACTTACAAATCAATGTCATTAAAAGCCTCATCTTTCAATGAGAAATCATTAAAAATATATTTGTGAACAAAGTTGCCTATAGTGGAGTTTACACGTAAAAATAAATACAGAAGCAAATTTTCTTATAATTAATCCACAGTGACTTTTTAACAGTCAATTTAAATGAATTTTGTTAATCAGTGATCAGATGAATGAAATATTGAAAAAAAAAGAATTAAAAAATAAACAAAACAAAATACAAAACAAAATACAAGAATAAAGTTTCTTCTTAAATCTATATGATATTAGTCATTATGACTCAAAAGCAATAGAGTAAAAAAAAAAAAAAAAAAAAAAAAAAAAAAAAAAAAGAAAAAAGTGAACAATGTTCTTTTGTTAAGAGAGGGAAGATTAAAAATTGATTAAAAATTACTGTTGTTTCATTTAATGTTTAAAAAAAAAAAAAAAAAATTTTCATGTTTTGAAGGAACAAATAAAACACCTAATTTTTATTTAAAAGAGGAAACGATTAAAAATTAATAGAAATTCCAATGGCTAATTTAACTTTTCCTCCTTTAAATTTTCATGTATGGAAAATATAAAGCTCATATGAACAAATAAAAATGCATGAGATTCTTTTTTGTTGAAGTTCAAATTTTACTATTTTGTGAACAGATATTTTTCAGCATTATCATATCATTATTCTATGAATCATTTGCACTAATACCGCCATGAACAATGATAATGCTTCATCTCTGTATTTCAGACAAAATTTGTCATTATTAGGTCATTAGTTGGTTTTTTTTTAATATTATAGAGAAGCAGCATCAAAAAAGAAATATTTTACATAAATGAAGCACCACCGAAGGAAGATCAGAGATTATCAATTGGAATTTTATGTTTTAAAAAGTACAATAAAGAGGAATATATCACTTAAAAAAATTAAGTTAAAAATTAGAAACATTTTTTAGTTTGACCAAGATACATTTTTTATTCAAATTTACTGTTGCCTTAAATTTTAGTCTGAAGTTATTTAATATTTATTTTCTGCAAATGTTGAATAAAAATGTTTTGTATAATGGAAAATGTGTATGTTGATCTATTTCTAGAGCAAATAAATGCATTGCAGTAGCATATAAAAAGCTTAAAGAATGATGAATGCACTTTGTACAACAATTGAATATTTCATAGTAAATTTAAAAAGAAATCAATGGTTTAATTGTCAAAAATGACATAATGCATTCTGTTTTGAGAAACTGATGCTTCCTGTCACCAATATTATATTGCTGCGGAGGTATTATTATTAATATTATGCAAGCTTGTGACCAATTTTATCGCACTTTGTGCTTTTTCTCTACAGAGAACCATTGCTGTTGAATATTTACAAACTGAATAATTCTGAAGCACAGAGAAACTTATTAAAAAAAAGCTGCTTATATTATAACAAATATACACCATTTCATCATAAAACAATAGCTTAGCTTAGCCAACAATTTGTTCCTACACAAAAATATAAACTAGAAATATCCGACTAAAACATAATTCTAGTTTATATGTGCTTCTCTGGTTGTTTTTGATTTTTTTTTTTCAAATTTAATTGATATGCATATTAGTTCTGTAGACACAAGTGCAATTTTGAGTTTCCCCATTTCTTTAGGCAAACAGTACAATATACAAAAAGGTGAGACGGAATCTTGCTTGGTATGTCTGCACTAAAACGAACTGTACATTAATGTTATTAGAGATGATGACTTAAAATTACATACAAAGTCTTGCTTATGATAAGTGATGCATGATTTTTTAAAAAACTTTTATAGGATATACATGTAAAGTTGTAAAAGTTGATATTTTCAGAGCTACAATACTCAGTTTTATTTCATTTTGAAGCTTGAGCACTCTGCATTATGATTCATAAAGTGTTCAAGCTTAAAATTTTTTTTTTTTTTAAACTGAGCACTTATAATGCCACTCATATGCGTGTATATTGGAAAATCTTACTCGAGATATCATAGTTAGTAATCAGAAGTAGGCAGATACGAGTCGATTACAATGATTGCATCTTTTTAGGAAACAAGGACTAGTTCATACTTCATTGGAATTCAATTCCTCTAAATTCATTACAAATTTCTCTTTAAATTTCAGATATTTTACATTTTAAATAACCATCCAATTTTTTTAGCTTTACATTAAAAACAATTGATGTTGAATTCCACAAATATCCAAATCTTGGGGCTATTTTTTCATACATTGTTTTGCATCAAATAGAATAAACTATCATAAATGGAATGAATACATCAATTTGCAATTTTTATATTAAGTTCCTCAAACACTAACATCAATAGTTCTTTATTTGTATTTAAAACTGTCACATCCCACAGTCTTAAATCTTTTATCTTCCTAAAGAATGTAAATGCTTCTTATCTATATCTTAATGATCTGATTTCATGTTTGTTACTGTAACACAGCCAAAATGGCACATTGTAGCACAATTTTTGTTAACGTAGTACTGTTAAAATGCTCTAACTTGGAGAATAAAGCAATTTCCAGTGCAATCGGGCCACCGGTTTCTGAGTAATTAATTTGATTAAGTATAAATTGACAAAACAAAAAAAATGTCTATGCAAGAGAGATAATTCCAGGGCTATTAACTGCTGATTACAGTTCTTTATAAGAAAATGAGAGGAATAAGCAAATAATTATAATATAAATTCTATAAACAGGAAGTGACTTGACATCAATCTGCCAAAGATGGCTTTTAAGCAAATAGTAATAAAATTACAAAACTAAAACCAAACATCAGAATTCATTTGGATATGTCTGGTCTTTGAAATCTAATTAGAAACCAACCAAAACTGTTACCATAGGTTTCTTCAGTTTTTAAATGTGTCTGGCTATGTATATAGTGTGCATACAGGCTGCACCAATGGAGCTAGAGGGCTGAAAATTTAAACATTTACTCCTTATTATGTCTAGGAAATGTTAGGTTTTTAGTTCCCTACATCCCTGATTTTTTTACAAGGGGGGTTCAATTTACAATGTAATTTTATGCTAAATCGATCCCTTAGTTTGTGTCCGGTAGCATTCACGCTTGTTTTTTTGAAAATTCTGACTTTTTTTTTTTAGTGATCAGGGCACAACAAAAGGCGAATTATCGTAAAAATTAAAGCAGGATATTCTGAGATGAATATTTTCGTTTACCACCCAACTCAAGATGGCTACAGGCTTAAGCTTTACTCCTGGATACAAACTAATGGTAGTAAAATATGCTGTTCTATTCGCATGTTTAGTCCAAGTTATTTCTGCTATACTGTAGCTACAGATTTCAATAACATTAAATGCTTACCTGCAAATACACTAGAAATGTATCTTAATATTCCCTGCTGAAATGTCTTATATCCCCCCCCGGAGGTTTTATATGCCATCAAATATGGTAGTTAAAATTGAACCCTAGGTTTGTGAAAAGTAACAAGAGTCAATAAAAGGTAGATTTTCATGAATAAGTATGTATATTGACAAACCTGAAATGTTTTTTTTACATCAGATCATTTGATTTTTCAACATTGGTAGCATTTTTAAAAGATGATTCGAATTCCTTTGGTTTTTATAGGCAACAAAGCAGAAAGCACCATATAAACATCTAGCAGAACCATAAGTATTTAAAAATTGGTTTTATAAAAACAACCTAACAAAATTCTGTATTTTAATATGCAAAGAATTTTTAAAGTGACTTTCTTTATTATTTGTCACATCACGATACACGCACGCACATATTTCATATTCATAAAAGTGTGAGAGAGAAAGAAAGATTTATAAATGGATACTATATTTGAGCATGGAATGTTTCAGTGAAAAATCTTTTTAATTTGTGTTAAATGAAAACATTTTAACAGTCTTGATTCTTTAACAAGAAATTATTCTTTGCAGTGATGGAAACAGGAAAAATGGTAGGTATATAAAAAACAACAGACCTTTGAAACTCAAATATGTTGATTTTGATTTTTACCTAACCATTTTAATGTTTGGGGCAATAATTGTGACCAAAAGATTATGTTTAAGACTGAGCTAGAACATATGATAAAACTGTTTTGCATATCACTCCAAACAATTATAGATTTCAGCTATACAACACCCCATTAAATTAGCCTGTTTTTGGCCTACACAATAACATTTTAAAATCAACCCGGAGGTGTTATTTCTTTTTTGTCAATATAATTTTTTTGTATCTATTCATTATAGTGAATGTTATTCTTTAATTCTATGTTTTATTTAACTTTCTACTTTAATTTTTAATTTTCTACTTTAATTTTTAATTTTGTTTATATTTTCCATTTCCATGTCAGATGAGGTGAAAACAAAAAAAGAATGAAAAAGAGCATATCTTGAATTTTAATTTGTACTATCTTTATAATTATACTGTAATTGATGGCATATAGAAAATGGCTCAAAAGGTAAACATAAACTTTGTTGTTTAGCCCCACATTGGCCAGAACTTGGAGTTTAAAAACTAATATTCCCTGCTGAAATTATATGCGATAAAACATACTAAAATAGTATCTTAATTACAAATTAAAAAGAATAAGTGATTCATTTTCAAAGTGCATATTTTGGTATTGAAATTTGAATTGTGCACATCTAATTTATTCACCTTGGATCTATCTGACTATGAATTTGTATAAGAAACAAAACTCTTTGTTTTTGTATGTTCTTAGGCATCAAAGGTTTATTTTCCCATATCTTTAATAAGAACTAATCATACATAAAGTACAATATCTGTTCTCCCTCAAGTTAAACTGTAGCGCAGCAAGTTGTTTTTATTAATTTTGTTTCCATCACTGATACCAGAATAATTTCTAGAAAAGGAAATTTTCATTCATTAAAAGGAATTTATGTTTTAAATTATTACTGCTTCCAAATATGATTGAAACATAATATCCCACACAAAAATGGGAGTGAGAAGCTTAATGATATATATAGTAATACACACACATATATATATATATATATATATATATTACTAACAAATATTTCACTGGGTTTTAACAAAATTAGATAAAAATACACTCAAGTATGATTTTACACCAAAAATATTGAGGTGGGGAGACAAGGAGAAAAGAAATTTTTTTTAACAAGAATTTTTTCAAAACATCAAAGGCCTCTTTCTTTTTCCGAGTAAACATGTGCAAAAAACATACATAGCAGTTTAAGTTTATATAAAATAAAATTTGACCAAAGTTTCAATAAGACAATTGTTATTTTTGTTTTGATTTTAGTCTTCAGTTTTTTGTTGCTGTTGAGATGAGACTGCAATGAAATGAAAGTGGATGAGAAATGGAAGCGTTCTCAAGACACACGAATCACCAGGATGTCATCAAAGACTTCGCCCTCTGTATCCATTCCGCCATGAATCAGACATAATTTCATTTTCTCTTTCTCTGTGGAACCCACTTCACCACAATTTGAACCTAGAAGGAGAAACATACAAAAAAACAATTCATTTATTCTTTTCATTCTAAATTTTCAATTCAATTCTAAATAACTGGAACTCAAACTAAAATCACAATTTTCTTCTACATTATAACACTAAAGTTCTAAGAATACTTTATAGTTATCAATTTCAATCAAATTCATCTATGTGGTTAAATTGGAGAAAAAAAAGGTTATTTTCCTTTTTTTCAACTGTTCGTTTTTAGGTAATAAAATGTAAAGTCATTTTTGATGACGTTAAAAATATTCAACAGCTAATTGGGTGTTATGCTATGTAAAATAACCTACAAATTAGTTAACATGAAAAAAAAAATTACAATTTTTTATGTAGATCTTAGTTTTAAATAATGAGTCAAATTTGATTCATATTGTTTCCTTACTTCGAATATTAAGTACGTCAAGAATAAAATAGAAAGGTTTTGTTTTTTAACGGACAATTGTCTATGCCCACTGTCATTATGGAGAATGTGTTGCCATGGACGACTGCCATCGACACAAGCTGGAAGAGCCAGGTGGTCTCGCGCATGGTGTTGAGCAGCTATGGAGCCTATTTGGCAAATGAGCTTCAATGCCATGGGGCCAGATGTTTCCTTATTTCAGGATAGTAGAGACAAACTTGTTTAAAGTTATCATAAGTAGGTTTTTTTTTCATTAATGTTACAATATAATGACATTAACAAATTTTATATCATAATGGATTATTAGCATGAAAATAAAAATAGAGAACAAACACAAACTAAACAGATAAAAAAAAGTGCAAATCGCTTAGAAAACTTTTCTTTTAGTAAGAGAAAATTCTGAAATATGAAAACACTCTAAGAAGCTAAATTTCTGATTCTTTCACTGTTCTAGTTCATTCAAATTAAAGCCCTACAAAGTCAGATAATCACACCTAAGCTAGTCATTTAAATGATTGGCACCAGGAAGGACATCAGGCTGCAAAAGAGCTAAGCTAGCATCTAGCACAAGATGGACAGATAAGCTCCATTAATATCAATATCCATATCCATATTGACTGCGCCAGATTATAAAAATATAATAGTTCTAAGTGAAGTAACTTCACAAATAAATTTAGAGTTATCCCAATAATTTGAATGGGCCAGAATGGGTTATTTCAATAAATCAGCCATATTTGCATTAAAAAATAGAATTTAAAATAAATATTCAAATAATTCTATTAAACTTTTTAATAACACTATATGGAACTTAAAAGCAGGGGCGGCAAAAATATGATCACAATTACTTCCCTTTGTTTAGATTGAATGCTACTTAAATTAATAAAAACATTGCATCTAAGAAATTTGGACAACTTTCTATTTATTTATTATAAACTATACAACAACATTTATGCAGCACCCATTAAAGATCAATGATTGTGATATAATATTTTCTCTATAATAGTCAGCGAAAACAAATCTAATAAGTGAGTTTTTATGTGTAAAATGTTGTTGTTGTTTAGTATGACTCAATTGTCTCAATGCTGCTTTTAACAATTAGATGGACAAAGGTAGGGCAGGAATGTAGAATAGATATATGATCACAAGATGTGCATTATAGAAAAATATGATCACAAGATGTGCATTATAGAAAAATATGATCACAAGATGTGCATTATAGAAAAATATGATCACAAGATATGATCATATTTTTCTATAATGCACATCTTGTGATCATATTTTTCTATAATGCACAAGTGCATTATAGAAAATACAGAAAAATATGCATTATAGAAAAGAACAGAAAATATGCATTATAGAGAAATATGAACAGAAAATATGCATTATAGAGAAATAAAAGATCTCATTTATTGCCGCTTAAACCCTGAAAATTCAGTGTTTTTTTTCCATTTTTATTATAAAACTACAGCATTCTGCTAAATAAGAAATTGCCATTAGCTCAAAATAAAGTTAACTAAAGTTGAAACTTGATTAAAGTTATTTCATCTCAGGTAATACAATTTAAGGACTGTCCCCACCCTCTTTTCCCCCCACTTTGCCTCATCTTCCATTTATTTTCCAACTTTCATTACATTGAATTTTTTAAAGAGTGAAGTGGACTTAAATGGAAGTTTTCAGTGTACTTTATCACAGAAATGATTGAAAAAATTGCACAGAAACAGTTATTTCAAATAATCCACTAAACACTAAAGTTATTATTATTAAAGTCATTAACCGACTTTTTATATTCTTTACAGATATTATCACAAGAGGAAACAATACAATATGATTCATAATAACAAAAAGAAAAACAAATGATGCCTGACATAAACCCTGCCTTTAATTGTAATCTCAATTCTAACCTAATTTTGTCCAAAATATAATGGGATAATATAGAAGCATTCGTGTATGCCTTTTGTTATATTTGTTTTTATCTAACATTTCTTTAAAAATAAACAAACAAGCACAGCTTCCTGCCATTTCCTACTATTACAATGTAATGATTAATGAATTCTTTACCCTTGTGCTGTGTATTAAACTAAGCTTACTAAATATATTTAGATAATAAAAGGGAGATAATAAAATAAAGCATTTGATAATCATTGAATACAGTAATGCCTCCAATTTCACAGACTTGAAATTCACAGATTCGATTAATTCATGTTTTTTTAATAAAGATAAGCTACTCTCGGACTTTTGATAAAGAAAAGGATCTGAAAATTAGCGTAAACAATAACAAAAAGTAACAAAAGTTGAATACAAAGTACCCCAAAATGTACTTAATTTTCAATTTTAATTCAAACTCATTAATTATTTCATAAATAAGAAAATATACTAAACTAGCATTCCAAGGGAAATTATGAATCACCGCCACCCATATATGCTGTACTGGGGGTGATCAATTAAAAAGTTGGGAAAAGGGGTGATCAATGAATAAGTTACCTTTTGTTGAGCTGTGATCACCTAAAAAAGGTCTGAATTTTCAAAAAACAACCGGGCACAAACTAGTGACCAATTTAGCATACACTTACATATATATCGAACCACCCTCTAAAAAAACGATTTAAAAAAAAAAAAAAGAAAGAAAAAAACGTTTTCCCTACTCATTGAGGTTTCACATGAACAGTTAGGGCTGGGTGAAGTCAGGATACATAGATAGATACATATAAATGTCAGAACACATAACCTAAACCCAGCAATAAACCAGTGTTGTGGGTAGCAGTGATTAATAAAAGTTTGATAAATTGAAAAGAAGCTAAGAGCTAGATACAGACTTAGGGTTCACAAGTATAACAAGTGTCACATGACAGAAAATGTTTAAGAATAAAATATCTTGCAAAATTATTGTTTTTAAAAAATGTTCAGATTTTATCACGGTTTTAAATTAAATTAGTAAAATTAAAGAACCAGATAGCATGAAAAGAAACAGATCTTGTACAAAAAAAAAAAAAAATTGGGCTAGTTTAAAAAAATTGCTCCTAATTTTTTAAACTAGCCCAATTTTTTTTTTGTACAAGATCTGTTTCTTTTCATGCTATCTGGTTCTTTTTGTTGACACGAAAATCTGCCATTTCTCAGCTAGATCTGGCTGATTTTTTTCCAATTTAGTCAATAAAAGTCTACGATAGCCGATTAAATCTGGTAAGTTTAATGAAAGTAAATGCATAATTTTTATTAATAATTTGTCTTAGTATATAGTTGTTTTATTTGATAAGTGAGCTTTAAATGAGTATTACATAACATTCTTAACAATAAAGTTAGCTGAAAATGTGAATTAAAGACAGTTTTAGCTATAAATAACAAACCAGAATTGGCAACACTGGTTGGGAGGGATTAAAAATGGATAACAGTAACATCTAGGACTTCTGCCTCCCTCCCTCACCCCTTCTCCTCCTCACAGGGTTGCCAGATATGTCCGATTTCGGACATCATGTCCGTTTTTCGTCCTGTACGTCTGATTAAAAATTTTAAAATTTGGACATCCAAAATTGTCCGATTTAAGACCCCACTCAGCATTGCCAACTTTCAGATTTTATATGTAAATTTAGATATTTTTTGTTGTTTTTAGATATCGGATATCAGTTCTAGCCATTTATTTTCATTATTGTGATAATAATCTAGCTACATTTATCCACTATTAGCCATCATTTTTTTTCTGTCCGATTTTGACAGATATGGAGCAGGGTTAAACGACTTTGTCCGATTTTTGGAAAATATATATAAAAAATACTTCTTATTCACTGATCACGATCATATATAAAAATAAAATGAGCGCTACCTTTGTGCTGCGTTTGTTTGTGTCTTTGTGACTGTACTGTAAAATGTGAGTGTTGGGAGGGTCAAAAGTTATTTGCAGAGTTTTGCAAGGTGTGTTCGCCCGACCTCCCGCAAAATTCGAGGGACTATTGTATATCAATGATTATCAAATGCTTTATTTTTATTATCTCCTTTGAAAGCAACAAACACCCTGCATTGATTTCTCTGCTTCTCACACAATCATATATGAACTGTTATAAAGATTTGTATGAAAATTAAATGTGTACTTCACTATTTTAATTTGAGAATATATTGAGAGTTTCACCTTTGCTTTGTTCTGATGCTTCGGCTGATGGTAGGCAATTTTTGGACTGCTGCATTGTGGGAAGTGTTATTTCTACAAGAGTCATTGCGAGATCCAAGCGAGGAGGAGGAGCTGGTACATTTGTGGCCAACCGGGTAAAGGTCAAGCAATCTGAAACGACAAAAAAATTTAAATAATCTAACACAAAAAACAACAGCAACAAAAACAAACCTAAAATGCATGATTTAGTTCATTTTTGCAACAAATTTTGCAACAAATTTCTCAATCTGGATATCAAGCTCGAAAATGGATTATTTATATACAAACTATTCGATAAACAGGATACATTCCCATTTCACATAGTATGCATTCCACAAAAAAGCAGTGACATACCAGCATATATTTTCTTTGGATCGATTTTATCAGAATACCTAAGAATAGCACGGGCAACCCTAGAAATTAAGGATTCTTTTCAGAAAAAAAGCACAAATTTAGCAAACAAGGGAGAGATTTAAATAAAATATTTAGACAATTTAGTAAAGCTATGAATAGACACTGTATGACATTTAAACAATATAATATGGAACAGGAGGAAATAAAAAATCAAATTCCACAACAAATTAAAAGAAACAGCAGTTTGTATTTTAAAATGACTAAGGAGATATTTATGTAAGTTTACATGTATGAATGTGGAAGTGTGTATATGAGTGTATAGTGTGTGTGTGGGGGGGGGTAGATGCACATGTATACAGATACATGTAAGGTGTAAACAGTGATATGTAAGTATGGAATAGATAAGATCTTTGGTCAAAACATATCAACAGTTGGTTTGGCATATTCCAAAAAGTGGAAGATCTCAATCATATTAAAGTAAATAGCAAAATTTTCCAGATTAAATAGTAAGTTCTGTTTGACAAATTCCATTCCCAAAGGGAAGAGTGACCACTGGGAAAATGTAAGCCCCAATCTCATTAGCAGGAATTTTGGTCAGAAAATTCTTAGATTGTCTAACTGATTATTTTAGACGATTCAAACAAGTAAGAGTAGTCATACTTTTTCCAAAATAAAAAAAAAACCTTGCAGTCTTTTAAACATTTAGAAGATAGGTCAGAAAATCTGAGGAGTAAACGAGTTAAAACAGAGACCAATATAAGATGACGAGATAAGGTAAGAAGGCTATTTTCAGAAGATTTTTCCTGAAATTCATAATGTTATCTATATACTTATGTGTCTAAATTTAAATAAGAAAACTCAAATAAAACAACATCCATATACTAAATAAATTTGGATAACACTATAAATCTAAACAGTAACATATATGTGGGACAGTTGTGTAATGCTCAACACAGCTGGGAGAACCCATGGTAATAAACACCTGTACTGTTTCATAATCTCTCTGAAACAGGTCCATGGTAAAACAGCTGATGAATCCCTATATAAAGTGTAATTTATAACAGTAAGATCAAAAATTAAATAGTAGTAAAATCAACATGGAAACTTTGAACAAAACATTAATGAGGGAACTTGCATCATGTAGCGTCACGGTTGCTTTGGGACTGTATAGATTTTGTAACAGAAGATTTCTCGTTCAGCGTTAGTTTAAAAAAAAAAAAAAAAAAAAAAAAAAGGGATCAAGTTCCCATCAGACACCCTAAAATCTGTCGAATGGAAAAGGGACATATTTTTCCTCGACACCAGGAATGTCACTGAGACATCAGCAGTGTTACCAAGATAAACAAAGTCCATGTGTTGACGTGGCTAGAAGAAACTAGCCTTAACTGATGTCGCTAGCCTGTCTCTGAAATGTTCGTAGTTACTTACATTCGATAAAAAATAGGTTGTTTTTTTAAAACTAACAAATTTTCAAAGTTACTAAGATACTTTCTTCCAAAAAATAAAAAGTATTTTTTGTGTTTTCAATCCAACTATTCTTCATAATTTTGGCTTTTATTGCAATTATTAGAGTATCTGATGTTCGATGTTATTTTTATAAATTAGTTTTGTTCAACATGACTCTTTGGAATTTATATAAGTAGATTGTAAATAAATTAATAGTAACACCTTTAAAAATTAGTTTTTTTCTCACAGCTGACTGACAAATTCCCGGAGGTAACAAAAACCTTATGGATTGAGAGCACAACAGGATACTGTGAAGAAATGATATCACAAAATTTTCTTTTGTGAAGTAGTTATCCATACTGAGAGAGAGATGGATAGAAATAGGAGAATAGTTGAACTCCACAAAAACAGTACATTAAATTTAAGAACAAAGGTAAAAAGTAAGGAAAAGCCACACTTGTTGGGAGTTTTTAGGTATTTAATAATATCCAATATTATATAGAATAAGATGCAGGGTTTGTGGATATATATATTATACACACAAACATACTTCTGATGTAGATGAATATATATTAAAAAAATTTGTTTCTCTACGTACATAAATATATGGACAGTGCATTGGTGAGCGGTGGATCGGGGCAGATATATTGCAATGGGGATGGCAGAGGTTTTTTGTTTCATGCACTATGGGGTGTTTTTAGAAATGTGTAAACAGTTACGAGAAAACAAATAGTTTCCAGACTATATATATATTATACACACACTTCTCATGTAGATGTAGATG
>VCCN01002867.1:1080356-1103975 GCA_006491835.1 Architeuthis dux
CACACACAGTTTCTGGAATGTCTGGTCTGACTTTATCTTTAAACAATTTTAGAGAGAAAGAGAGGATTACAAGTGTGCCAGTTACCATCTGGTAAGTCATTTGAGATCTCTCACCCAAGAATAAAAAAAACTTCCTTTCACAGCTTAAACATTTAACGCTACAAATTCAATTAGGTTCTTACACTTTTATAAAATGGATAAGAACACAAAATTCAAAAAATTCTTGATAAGAATAAATAAATAAATCACTTGCAGAAAATGTTTATATGTGTATATCCTCAAATCTAATTTCCAATCACAAATCTGAATTCTGAATCTGCATCCTTAATCCAGATTTAAAAATCAACTCCAAATAACTGAACCTTAACATCAGTTATCAGAGTCTTTCATCAGTTTACAATTCAAAGATTGCTAGTATCAAGTTTTTTTACACAGGGAAATGTTTACGAAAACCACTATTTTTTCTTCTTTTACCAACACTGGATTATGAAGTTGTCATCGTTATATCAACAAATGTCCGATACTTAAATCTTGCTTATCAACAGCTTCACCGTGTTGGACATATCTATCAGAGAATGAGTAGATTGACAAGGTTTGAAATAAACATTTTTTAAAGTGAATTTATGTTAAACTCAACAATCAAGTATGTAAGAAGCAACCTTGGACCGTATAGCCAAGAGTTTCATGCTCTACCACTAAGTTTCACATTACAATTTCAGTAAGTGGCTAAGCAAATATGTCCTATTTCTTGTAATCAGATTTGAGTGTGAAGACACTTGCAATAACTTGCTCAAGTGCTGGCTTAACATATTGATTATAAGTTGAGGAGGGTTTTTTTAGTGCCTGGTAGCATGGATCTCTTTCTGAAGCCTTTTTTTGGTTATCTTCTGCTTTTGAATATATCAGTTATGTATGGTTTGCTATTATCCTTTGCACAGAAGATGCTATGCTTACAAACAGCCTAATTAAACAATTATAGACTTTAAAAGCAATTATTTTCTCATGGACTGATACACTGACACTAATATGGAGAGACAGAAAAGCAAGCAATTTTTAGCTCTGTCAAAGAAGCTTTGTGAAGACACTGATGAATATATAGCAAAAAAAACAAAAAAACAAACAAACTTATCTACGATTAACCCGTTATGGGACAAGTGCCTATATATGATCACCTGAGGACCTGTCAGCCACATGCAAATATTGTAGCCACAAAGACAACATAATCTGCACCAATGTGGTCTGCAAGCTTTGCAAAGTACACTTGTGCTTGAACAAAGACAGAAACTGTTTTGAGGTATACCATACCCCATTAAATTAGCCCACACAATCAAATTTTAAAATCAACCTGGATGTGTTGTTTTTTTTATCAATATCAATTTTTTGTATCTAGTCATTATATTGAATGTTATTCTTTAATTTTTTATTTTATATTTTCCATTTGGTCACTTTTTGGGCGAGGCACCATATATGATCATTTCATCAGAGTGGTTTTTGCCCCATAAACAAAAATTTCAGAGAGCTTGCAATTGAAAATATCTTGTAATTAGGTCTAGTTTAACATACAAAAAGGTTGTTTCGATATCTGAAATATTTTTAGGGGTGCCCTATAAAGGGTTAATGATATACCAAGAAAAAAAAGAAAAGAGATTTGAGTTTCTATTCCATAGGAATTGTTGAACGGGTTCCTATAATCATCTATAAAAAAGGGGAAAAAAAATCAAGCCAGTACTAAAAAGAGTCATTTTCTCAAAACACTAGTAAAATCTGTGATACCTAGATTTCCCAACAAGAAAAATATTCCATATAATTTTCAAACTTGTCTTCATCTGTTATTTTTAACACAATGTTTTGGCCAATATATTCTTCAACCTTATTCAGTTGTATGTTGAATCTGTAAATGGAACTAATGTTGATTGAATTAAGACTAATATTAAATATAACTCCATTATTAATTTATCTGACTCCATTGATAGTGGAAAAGTTAACAGTGAAAACAATAACAATGATCATAGGAAGTGTAGTAATCTCTAACGGTAAGCTAATAGTAATAGTGGCTAGTAGCCTTAAGAGTCAGTCTGCCGATGGTAAGCTATAGTGCTGATTATACTAGAGGAAGAAAGGGTAAATGTTAATGATGTGCATAAGAGAGATCTTTCTTTCTCTGTCGGTTCCTGCAGTAGTAAAAGGAATGAAATACATGTATGTTATGAAGATGCAAGTTACACATGGTAACAAATGCAAGGAGAATAAAGAATACAAATACTCTGCAACGATAATAAGAAGTATATTTATTACAGAAGATATAACAAAAAAGTAGTTCTCTGCTGTTGAGAATGAGGAGAAAGAATGCATTTAAAGAGTTTGTATACTACTTAGTAAAGTGTTAAAGAGTTCTTTGTTGGTTGAAGATGTTAAGGAATAGAGTGTGTGTGTGTATGTATGAATGCATACGTACATAATCAGAGTTGAGAGGCGCATCTCTGTGGAACAAATCAGTTTTGTTAGGTAACAAAACAACAATTGAACAAAGAATGAAGAATAGCTGTCTTCTTATAGTAAGAAGTGTGTGGTGGATGTGTGGCTGGTTGAAATTGTGGTGTCTTGAACTGGGTATCATCAAGTTCCACGATGAAATGTAAGGTGACTAGAATACAAGGGTTTGCAAGACTTATTGTCTACATGTTGCGAGTAAAGTACATTATTTTCATGTCCTGAAAGTTTGGTTATTTAAAAACCTGGATGTCCTCAGTAAAATTGTGTGTCAAGTGTTTTCACTTGTTGACCGGAGTTTGTAAGTGCAAAAATATGTATGTGTCCGTTACAAATCTAATTGGTTGCTAAAAACTTTTTCCATTCTTTTCATCTCTACTATATTGGTCAAAACATTGTATTAAAAGCAAAGATAAAGACAATAGTCTGATATATATATGGAATAATGAAAATACTTAATCTCATAGTTTTCAAAACTGTTTAAGCTTTTTTTCATTGCTGCCATATTGGCAATTCCTCTAGTTTGATATATTACCATGAGTTTTAATCTCCAAAAATGATTGAATCCAACTGATTTTTTTAACAAAAAACAACTTCAATTGGTTGTCCTGCATATAGAACTTGGTTTTACGAGTAAATATTTAGAAAAAGAAGCCCAAACAATTTTCATAATAACATTTTACACGGTTTTATTTATAAGAGAGTGATAGTAATACGCTGGCAAGAGTTAGGGCATCATTATCAACAGCCAGACAATAAAAACCATTCATTTACCGAGATCTACCGTAACATCGACCAGGGCGGTAAAACAGAAAAAAACAGCCAAATTTGGGTGGGAAAAAATGGACTAAATAATAGCCCAGACCAACTCGTATTAATCGTATTTGGACGCTGTTTTTTTTAAGTTGCTACGAGAGCCGAACATTGTTTGTTTTCAAACTCATTAATGAAGTATCGAGCGAATTAATTTCTTTGAAGCAATTTTTTGTTTATACAACGAATTGGCAGATATTTCGGACTTGATGTCTTATTTATTATATGCATATTCAAGGTGTCCGATTTTTTAATACTAAAGAGCATTAAAACATAGATGCTTTCAAATTTTCATCTAAAAAAAAAAAAATTTTAAAAAAAACTTGAGCCCCAAATAAACACCCAACTAAAATAACCGCCCATGGGCAATCTATCGGGTGGGCGAGCTTACGGTAGATCCACGTATTATTGTAAGATGATTGATCTTGATAATATCATTTTTCTTATCTGTCTGCTTGTTTACATAAAAGGAATTGAAAGAGTTATTAATTAAGAACAAACAATGGAAGCATAGTAAACTTTCCTTGATAGAGTGAAAATGTTTTTTTAGAGCAAGTAATCAAAATGACTGGCAGGGTCATTAGGATTATGAGCTACTAGTCTACAGGTCTGGTTAGTCACTCAATAGAAACCGTCAGGTGATCAACGTCTTTTGGCAGAAGACAGTGTGGGGGTAATCAATTAAAAAAATTGGAAAAAGAGGTGATCAATGAATAAGTTACTTGCCTTTTGTTGGGCAGTGATCACTGAAAAAGTCTGAATTTTCCAAACACAAGCGTGAATGCTGTAGGACACAAAATAAGGGGCCAATTTAGCATAAACTTACATTGCAAATTGACCCCCCACCACCACCACAAAACTTTTTTTTTCTAGACATAATAAGGAGTAAATGTTTAAATTTCCAGCCCTCTAGCTCCATTGGTGCAGCCTGTACACGCGATACATACATAGCCACCAAGACAAAGCTTAAAAACTGAAGAAACCTATGCTGACAGTTTGCGTGACACTTTTGGTTGACGCAACGGTTTCTAATGAGAATCATTCAACTCACTACCTCCTAGAAATCAATGCTACAAGCTTCTTGTAAACAGTTATAGAACAATGAGAAGAGCACTGGGCTAGATATTATTATCAGAGGTGGCGCGTGGGACCGCAGACCCCACAACTGCAGGGGGCGCCGGAATTCTGGAGGCGCAATATAACTGAGGGAGGAACCCTGACAAATCTAAAAATAATCTTAAAATAAAGAATATTTGCAGGGGACGCAGTCAGAACTAGAAGCGCCACTGTTAGGTAAATGAAATAGTTCTATGCCTTTTTAACCATAAAATATAATAATAGCCAGGTGATAGATCATTCATTGATAAATGGTTTGGAGTCTGTATAATCTATAGTTCAGTTCATTTTAACATAGAATATAAACACTAAGTGACAAGTGAGTTCTTAAAGGATTGAACAGCTCTCTTTCGATCGAGATAATGCATATCTAATAAAAAAAATTTTTAAAAACTGAAAAAGAACAGCATTCATAGAACACACAAAACAAAATTGGATACCAATGGTTAATTTAGAGTGAAGATCTCAAATGGAATACGAGTTGCTAAGTCAAACACGTACAAGAAAGAACTTAAGAATAATTTTTTTAAATGTAATCATGTTTTTAAAATAGGATGTCGCAGATTTTTCAAAAGTGCGTGTCTCATAAATGTCGATAAAACTCACGAAAGCGTATGTAAAGTTACTAAATTAGAAGAGATCTTTAAAAAAAAAAAAAGGTGCAATTTTAATCAGAAACACGGCAAATCGCAACATAATGTCGATAAAACTCACGAAAGCCTATGTAAAGTTAATAAAATAGAAGAATATATCTCTAAAATGGTGTAATTTAATCAGAAACCCGAAATAGAGCTCTCTTCGGTATATTATTTATCTCCATTCGGTTCCATTAGGTAAATCCTCTCCGTTTTTGGCTTTGGTAATTAGTCTAACCTGAACCGGTACGCGGGTGTTCGGCGTACTTCAATTTCCAGGGTTTTTGTATGTCCAATATCTCTACTAATGGAGACGATACCGTATACCTGGTAGTTCCCAAAACAAAGCCATACCGTATACCTGGTAGTTCCCAAAACAAAGCCATACCGTATACTTAGTAGTTCCCAAAACAAAGCCATACCGTATACCTAGTAATTCCCAAAATCGGTTTCCATCACTGAAATGAACCTGATGCGAAATATGATTTCCAAAGTTTGTTTAATGTTTGGTAATATTTAGTAAATTTACCAAATATTGGGAGAAAAAAAACACGAACCCTTGGAAATCATATTTTCCACGAACATCTGCTTTTAATGGTTGGTGACTTATTTACGCAACAGACTTCTTGTAGAACTTTTTTGTTGTTTTAGTTTTAAATAAATAAATAAATAAATATTTGATTTTAAAAAAATACTTGGCGGTTCCATAGAGCAGTTCCTGGAACACACTCATGTTAAATTAATTACATTAAAAAGGGTAAATCATCGTATTTTTGAAGCGTCAATCTATTATTTTTAATTAATCTTTGTTTTAATGAAATGGTACGACCACAGAACATACAGCCAATGAATAAAAGTTGTACGTCGAAGGAAATTGGCTGTAAAAGGAAATCTTGTAAAAAAGAAAATAATAAAATAATACAAATGACAGGATTGGCTACTTAAAATTTATGCAACAGTGAGTCTGAAGTGTTTAAAGACGTATCAGAAACAATTTATTTCAAACTGATACCATAACTTTTCAAGACGTTGGAACCAGGAATGTGTATGTAGTAAAATTTTAGGTACACAGTTCTACGTCTCGTAAAATGAAAATCTCATAAGTGGCAGTCTGCGTAGAGAGATTACATTATCTGTTAAATTGAACATGTAGTAAAATAAACGCAACCATGACATTTTAAGATAAGGACATTAATGATTATTATATAGCTTCTTTATACTAATGAATGACTTATGTGCTGGATTCCAACATACCATTATAATTTGCATTTTATGTGCTTACAAAAGCACCAATGAGAAATCAGCTGAGAGTTCCATGAATGAAAGCCAGACCACATGACCTGATTAAATAAACTTTACTACTACTACAACAACAACGCTTCAGTTTCTGTAAACGAAACGAAAGTACATAATCATAACCAATCAAGACGAATAACAAAGCTATTACTAACTTAATGACCCAACTAAAAATAAGCATTATTGTATGTATAAAAAATATATTTTAAGTGAAAAAGTCAGTGTTGAGATTACAGTCGCACCACCTTCAATCTGGTAAATATTAGAACTGCTGTTACTTTGAAAATGCAACCTGCTTCAGCTTTACCATTTTGACAATATATAGCACAGATTCTTGGGGTGCTTTTATTTATTTCACGTTTCTGCTGTCGTCGACAATAAATGTTGGTACACGACTGACATTGATTTGCGACATTAATGGGTCGCTGGTAGAATTTATTATGGAAACACTAAAGTTATTTCTCGTAATGAATCAATTAGAAAATAACGGGTAGGATTTAGTAGGAAGTAAAAATGTAAAATTATTGTTATTTTACATTTTGCTATTAACCCCCCGTGAAAAAAGAATCACTGATATATTTGAATATCTATGAAACGAATTTTTTAGGGAGGAAAAAAGTGAATTGGTTTCAGTGGAAGAGTCCATTCTTTCAAATGGTGCGTAGGAGATATTTTTATCAGCAAAATTGTTAAATGAAAGAGTCCATTGTTACGGAGAGAAAAACAGAAGAATCACACTGTTTATTAAGTAGATTAACTTAGCATAAGTTGGTATCAGACCATTTGGGAGATCCAATGAGGATCGAACCCACCAACAACAGGCTGATCATGATCATTGTTCCGTTTTCTTACCATGTGATTTATTAAGCAGTTTGTTATCATATCATCAATAGTAGGAGATCAAATGAGGATCGAACTCACTAACAACGGCCAGCAAGATTTGCTTGCTGATCATTGCGTCCCGATCAAGGCCATATTGGAAGGCCTTGGTCCCGATCTATTTAAAAAAAAAAATATGATCTACTCGTTATCTCCAGTGGAAAAAAAACACGGATATATTTGGATTTCTGAGATGTATTTTTAGGGAAAAATACTCATTTCGTTTAGTTACAAATGTTGGGTAGGAGGTATTTTTATCAGCAAAATTGTTACCTATCAATGGAAGACTCCAATGTTACGGACATCGAACCAAGAAAGTCACACTGTTTCACTTCTTAGCATGAGTTGGTATCAGACCATACTGGGAGATCCGATGAGGATCGAACCAACTAACAACGGCCAGGAAGATTAGCTTAGCTAGTTGATCATTCATTGCTACCTGACGTGTGTCCTGGTCCATTTTATCCATAAGATATACTTGTTGATCCCAGTAAAAAAGAATCCACGGATATATTTGGATTTCTAGGAGAGGATTTTCAGGGGGGAAATACGGAATTCTTTTATCAAATGGTGGCAACTGGCAAGGGTATTTTTATCAGCAAAGATTCTCACCCTTGCGTGGAAGAGTCCAGTGTTACGAACAGTGAACCATGAAAATCACACTGCTCATTTAGAGTAGATTTTTGGATGCCTAAAACAAAAATGTTTGATTAGAATATTAGGCCAGGTAAAAATGTGTGATTAGAATATTAGGCCAGGTAAAACAGAAAATTAATTATATGTGGTATTCTTTAAATTTTCAATGGAATGCGTAAAAAAATGTTAAGCTTAAAAAATGTGTGATTAGAATATAAGGCACGGAGTAAAAATGTAATACTGTCACCAATTACTGAAATTTTTATCATGCCTTAATTTAACCAAGGGCTTTTTTTTTTATCCCACTCTGCACTTTAACCGAGGGTGTTTTGTTCGAGGTTTTTTTTCCTACACCCACCATGGTAACATTCTAGTACCAGGATATAAAAGCGAATTAACGATTTTTGTTGTTGTTGTTGTTCAAAGAATACCTTCAAAATCCTTCAGTAACGCCTTTTTTAAATTAGGGCTGGTAAATATTTTCGTAGAATGTCTTATAATTACCATGTTGCCACCATCTTGGATGTGGCATGTTTGCCACAGTAAAAAATATAACCCTAAACAAATCGAATTCACAGTTAACCCTAGGTAAAACTGAAACCCTAAATTAAGGAAATCTAACTTTAGCAACCCTGCATTCCAATTTTGAAATTAACGAGATGTGTTTCAACAAACCAAAATATTAATCAGCACTGAATAAGAAAGGATTTTTTTTTGTTTTTTTGGATAATTTTAAAAGATGTTATTTCAGAAATATTTAAACGAATTCTGGGTGTCTGATTTTGCAACAGTATCTTAATTGGAGAAAAAAAAACAAAAAACATTGGGGTAATTTTTAAAGAACTTTAGAAATAAAACACAAACCCGCAAAAGAAATCTCAAAAATATATCTCTATGAATAAAAATAAGTGAGCGAAGAGAAGAATTAAATAGCAAAGATTTTTGTTAAAAGAAATTGGTCAGAATGTTATCTTCTAATGCCAAAATGAATCCGTTAACAACTGCCAATGATTGGTTCAAGAATAACTGAGTTCAACAACAAATACATGCATTTATTAAAAGAAAGAAAGAAAGGAGCAGTTGTGTTAATGCTGTTGTTAGCAGTTGTCAGTGTTAGCTTCTTAGTTCTTCTTCCATTAGTAAACTGTTGTGTGCAGTGTTGCCAACTCAAAAAATTTTTTCGCGCTAGTTTGACAGCCAAAAAGCGCTAAATCTTTTAAAATAGCCAAATATGGACAGAACCCACCAAAAAGACTCTAAAGTGGTCAATAATAACCAGAAAACGGCCAAAAACAGCCGCGAAACGCGCTAAATTGGCATAACTGGTTGTGTGTCTCTCTAGCTACAGGGTTGCCAGATTAGTTTTCTCAAAAACGGACACGAGTTTTCCAAAAATACAACAAGACGGTCAACCCGGCACAAAATCGGTCAAAAACGGACAGAATAATGATGGCTAGAAATACCCGATAGTGGCTAAATGTTGCTAGATTAGTATCACAATAATGAAAAATAAATAGCTAAAAGCAGCTGGATCATTATAACAATAATGAAAATAAATAGCTAAAAGTGGCTAGAACTGATATCCGATAGCTAAAAAAAAAACAAACAAAAATATCTAAATCTAGATATAAAATATCAAAGTTGGCAACGCTGAGTGGGGCCTTAAAATGGACAATTTTGGATGTCCGTTTCTTAAAATTAAGTCGGACATACAGGAAGAATACGGACACGATGTCCGATATCGGACATATCCGGCAACCCTGCTTTAGCATCAAGTGACAAGAGAAAGTGCATCTTTCGTTTGTATGACTTATCTTTAATTAAGCAGCAACGGGATCACTGTTTACAGTCTAGATCATTGGATCAACTACAAATGACAGAGATCCTGAATAAACAAAATTTAGTAATTTTGTTCAATATAAAAGTGTAAACGTAAACGCAGATACGGATTAAACAGTTTAGCACTGGCAGCAGTATGCTTTTAATGAAGGGATCTAAGGGAGGTAATTAGACTACAATTAATTCTACACAATTCATTGGGTCCGTACTGCAATGAACTTTTATGACTTCATCGGAATCTGATATATGGTTAGGTTTGTGTAGTTCGGATGTTGATGTCAAGCAGACGACATTTAAAGGGTGTCGAATTGGTCTGTGACGTCAGTCGTTGCCTAGTGACACGCAAACGATAGAGTACCACGTTGTCCTTGAGAGACCACAAATTGAATTGCCGGTTCTGATAATATTTTCCTCTCCACGAGGGCAAATACGACACGAGGTCAGGTTTAATGCGTAGCTCCACACGCGTAAGTGTAGGTAGAGGCAAAAATTGCTCAGTTCCACCGGTTTTTGCCACAGTCACGTAACCCTGACCCTACACCATTAGTGCAATGGGGATGTGCTGCCTGTGAGACGGATCCCCAGGGACCAAGCACACTTCATATATGCGTATCACCCGAAGACGAGACAGGACAGAACTGATCCTAGCCAAAAGGTCATACACACACACACACACAGAGATAGAGATAGATACACAAACATAAAGCAACCTTTTTTATGATCATCTTTTTGAAGAGTCAAAATCCTCAATGTATCTCAAAATGAAAACTAATATAATTGGATTTATTTATATCTATATAATTTCAAGTGTGTAAGCAACATCAGATTTTACAAAAATGTATGGTAGACAATGCAGTACACATATATTGGAGTGGAAAAAATAAACAAGATTAAAATGCACGACAGCTGTGCCATGCAAAAAAGGCATGTTATCGCCTGCAGCTCCCATAATTTGAAATAGCAATCAATTTACATTTGTTTATGTACAGAATATATTAAAAATACAGGAGGTAAATATTTTTTCATCATTTCACTATATTTAATTATTCATCCTTGTTATAATATTTTTATATAAGTTTCAGTCGAAGATGTAGAAAATTTACAAGCTATCAGAATAAATCAATAAAAGATGAAAAATATTTCTTTTAAATAATATTGAGTGAAAAAAAAATTTTTTTCACAGATCAAAAGCCTGAAAGATAATCTAATAAAACTAAAAGATTTCCGAAAAGAAAATTATTTTACTTAATTTTCCTGTTTTTTTAATCCCAAAGTAAGAGTTCTGGTCCAGCAGTTCCTGGATATTATTCTAAAAAAAGGTAAACATAATTAGTATCTCCAGGGATATATTTATAAATGTGTAAAAATGAACGAAAGCATCGTTGTATAAAATAGATAAATCATCAAACTAATAAAAGGTGGGGTAGGAATCATATGAAAAAAAATTGTTCTCCAAAATTAGTAATGGAAAATTATTTTTTTTTAAATTCGCTCTTTAATATGCTGATTTTTTAAAATTTCTCTAGTGTCGATTTCATGCTAACATTTTTGTCCATACTTAATAAACACACATGCACGTACACAGAAATGTATCTCCTTAAATGAATTCATATAACTTCATATTTTAATACTTGCTTGAATAAGATGCGATGCTAGTATTAATACTGCAACAACAAAAAAGTGAAGACAGTAGCTAGTTAAAAAAAATGTGAAATATGCACAGCATATGAGATATACATCTCATGATAACATTCAAAAGCATTATTAATGCCATTTTTATTGCAGGAATAATCATTTCTGACAGATAGTTCTGAGCTATCTGAATTTTTATGAAAGTTGATGGGCATCCTGCCATATAATGTATTAATGAGCTTCTGGTAACAAACATGCCAGTATCACTTTTACCTAAAATGCTAAGCATTTTTAAGAGTTGACAACTTTTTATTTATTTATTCAAAGGGTTCTTCGGACGATTCAACTCCTTGTTATTTGTGTTGTAAACATGACGTTTCAGTCAAGCATTCTTTGGCCTTCTTCGGGTGTAAAATCCGATAGTGATTACACCTGAAGAAGGCCGAAGAATGGATCGGCCGGAACGTTGTGTTTACAACACAAATAACAAGAAGGAGTTCAATCATCCGAAGAACCATTTGAATATTAATGACCCTTCTCAAAACTATAGAAAATAATTTTTTTTTTCTTAAATCAAACAAAAAGAAAAACAGCTCATCGCGGGTCATTTGAATGAAAAGCAAATCAAAGAAATCTAAAGATAGTGAATGCAGGCCCGTCGCCAAGGTACAGCGAGTGGGGGCTTCCACTAAGTGAGGGGGGGGGGAGCGCGAGTAGAAGTGCTCAGCGTTGGTAAAAAAGCGCTAATCTTTTTTTTAAATAGCCAAAAAGATACAAAATGGTCAAAAAATGACCAAAATGTTTAAGCACACCTTCACTAATTTAGCTCTGACAAAACAAAGAAATGGCTAAGTGTATGAAAGAAGGTGAAGCAGTTTCAAGTGCAGGAGATGTGTCGTAAAAATGGTTTATGTTGTAAAAATTAGCATAAAGATTATTCACATCATATTCACTGGGGGAGCAAGTGATTTCCAGGAGGGGCCAGCCCCCCCTAGCAACGGACCTGAGTGAATGTCATATTTGAATTTAAGGAACTCACCAAGATTTTATACAGTTGCTGCCAATTGGATTAGAGCCAACATGTCATGTTTTATGCAGCTACCTCAGAATAAAGGTGTGCTGTTAAGGCAGTGATTGATATATGATTATGGTGATTACATCATAATAAAGGAGAATGTATGCAGAAGGTGCAGTCAAAAAATTAAGAGAGTAAATACTTGAAATGGGCTTTTTTTGACAGCAGTTAATTGGTCATTAAGCCAGCTTCAGTGTGGGCAACCTGCTATATAATGTGTTAATGAGCTTCTGGTAACAAATATGCCAGTATCACTTTTACCTAAAATGCTAACCATTTTTAAGAGTTGACAACTTTTTTATTTATTTATTCAAATGGTTTTTCGGACGATTCAACTCCTTGTTATTTGTGTTGTAAACACGACATCTCTTCAGGTGGAATCACTCTCGGATTTTACACCTGAAGAAGGCCGAAGAATGGATCGGCTGAAATGTGTTTTTAAGAGTTGACATCTTTAAGAAAAATGGTAAATTTGGTATGTCCAATATCAGAATATTCTCAGATGTGACCGTCTTTTCACTTAGGCTGTTCCATGCGTTTGCCACTCTTGCAGAGAGGGAATTTTTTTTTAACACTGGTGGAGGTCTGAATTTGTAGTTTATGGCTGTGTCCTGTGGTTTTACTGCACATAGATGAAGTCAGCATTTTCTTATCAGGGCATTTTGAGCAATGAACGTCAGTATCCACTCTATGTATGTTGTTCCGGATTCTATAGACCTCTAGTAGGTCAGTACATTTTCTTCTGTATTCAAGGGTCTCTAGAATAAGTTGTTTTAATCTTTCATTGTAGGACATATTTCCCAACCTCAGAAAGATAGAGGAGTGGCCAATAGTAAATAGTAAAGATGTCAAAAATGGATATGGCAAGCACTTACAGGCTAGGCTTGGTGGTTTCATCGCTAGTGTGAAATTTGTTAAGCAACAAATGTACTATCCTATATGATGATGAAAACTTTAGCTAGTGACATAACAAAAATTACAAAATATCAATTGTTCTCCACAACATCATCCTCTGCAACATTTTGTATATTCCTTCAAATTACAGATTAAGAATTTAAAAAGTTCCAACTCTTTTTTTAATTCTCTCATTATTTCCATTCATTCCAACTCATGTCTTTCCTTCTTTCATGTCTAAGCAGTATGAAATGAGTAACAATAAAATAATTGCACGTGCTGTAATAAAAAATATGATTTTGAACCAAAGTGCAGTGGTTCCCAACCTTTGAGTCATTCCGAATGTTTGACAATAAGATTACTAGTATTCCCTTCTTCCATTTATTAAGTTTTATTTTATGTATAATTAGACAGCTTCATACTAATATATTGTACAGCTGCTGCTGTGTATTTGTGTAATTTATTACAAAATAAATAAGAATTCTGCTATCGTAACTGATATACACATCAATGTGATCTCTCTTGTTTTTTTGCAACTAATTCTTCAATTTGTGTGTCTATTAGTGAGAGAGCACATCTTAAATCATTCTCAACTTGGAGCTTATTTCGAGCCTTCGACTTGATAGATAGAAGTGTAGAAAACCCTATCTCTAGACTTATTCCTCCCTTGGGCCCCTCCGGTTGGGAACCACTGGTCTAGTGATTGTAGAACCTGCAAACAGTATGAATATCAGTTAATGTCATCAACAGCATTGAACTACATATTAACATTCATAATAATAAAAACTTACTTATTTGCATTAAATAAATCTAACATCTGCACAAAAAATAACCTGCCACACTGACACCTTTTTTTATTTTTATTATGATCATTAAGATCATAATAATAAAAAAAAAAGGGCGTCATTTTGGACCTGGACTATTTAACCTTAATCAGTCCTTTCCCTGTAGAAGTTCTGAAACTATAAAGACATTTTATGTAATTTTGCATGTAGACTTGCATATTTAATTTGATATTTTTGGGTTCAGGAATTGGGCTTATAATTTGTCTTATTAAATAAACAAAACTTAATATTCAAAGAAACTTGCTTCTTTATAAAGTACTAAAGAAATTTTACAGATACACAAATGATCTGACTGTTGAGAGTAGCGCGTGTGAAATACTTCTTCATAATCAAAATATATTTATTCCTAAGATTAAGCCTAAAGTGGTTGGTTAAAAGAAATAGTATTTTACAACTACCACATCTATCTAATCCATCTCATTTATATATAGATTAAAATTATGACAAAATTCGAAATCATAATATAATTATGCTAAATGTAATATTTCTGTTCAGCTTAATGTGTAATAATTGGTAAAGTTTAATTAACACTTCGACATACATTGCCAAACAAAGCTGCTTCTAAAAAACATCTTCTCAATATTGGGATTGTAGATTGGCCAGGTGCTGAAGACATACATCATCACCTTATTATCCTACAGGGGGTAGGCTGAATAAGATCAGTGCAGAGAGGGGGGGGGCATAAAGATCAAATGGGGAAGAGGTAACAGAGATCATTTGGGGGTAGGAGTGAAAATCAGGATGTGAGGGACTCTAGCTAAATAGGTATAGGTTGATTTCATAGGGTGACTCAATCTTTGAAGTATGACTCAGATTATTGAGGTAATATAACTCTTGAGTTATTATTGTAAGATTTTCCATATATATTTCTGCTATAGATTAAGATCATTGAAACAGAATTAAAAATACTAGTGGTTTAATATCTAGTAATAATTAGAGCTCTAATTACACATTTTTTACTGATTTCTGTAACATTTGTTTATATCTCGCGGACAATAAATTCTATAAGTATAAGATCACGTGCTACAGGGAAAAGGGTTTTGTCTGGTTTGAAATTTCTTTGAGATAAATATATAACAACATTTACCAACACAGCACTTGTAATGAAATCCCTGTCCTTAGTCAAGCTCTATTCAATACATTGTTTACTTACCACTAACAATAGTGATTTATACAATAGGAAGGTCAAGTAAATGACTTCATTTATAAATCAGGCATTGTTTGCATAGAAAAAATAGCTATCAAAGAAACTCACTATTGCTTACTTTATTCATATCTGATTATATATTCAATACTTCTGTGGCTGCATTTAGATTGAAATAGGTTAAGATATAGTGATTTCTCATAATAGAAATTCATAATAAAAATTAAGAAAATTTGAAGCTAAAAGAACACTCAGTCATTAAGCTATACACAAAGGTTAATCAATAAGTCCATGGCCTGATCTGAAATTTTCACTGTATAATGTTTAATCTAGGTGGTTAATGGGAGAAGCATAGGATTAAGTGCATTTACAAAGAAAGAAATTATGTTGGAAAAAAAACTGGAAAATAAATGCTTTTTTATCATTAGGTTACAGACTTATTGATTTACCTATATATGTAGAGAATTTCAATGGATTTGGATATCATGGCAAAGTTAAAAAAAAGAAGTATTATTAGTATATATAGAAGAACAAAACCAGAGTCTAGTTTTACTGTAGGTTCGAATCCTAGTGCAGGCAATAACAATTTTATTACAAAATGATTCTGTTTCAATACTTCGTCACATCACTTGATTAAAATGTATTGGAAAAATAAAATAAAATAAAATAAAATATTCCTACCTGAAGTAGGCTTACATAAAACTGAATTGGGACCCAAGATATTTTACCCTGGAACCACCCATAAGTAATAAAAAAAATCTGGGCTGGTTTATAGCTTAGAATTCTGTCACTGACCATTCTCAATGCAGAGAAATATATAGCTGAAGTTGAAGTTTGAAAGCATGGTAGAAAGGTAATCTAACATTAACTATTCAAAAGCTAGTTAATCTCCACGAAAAAATTAACAGATATATTTGAATTTATATGAGATGATATTTTAAGAAAAACTACTGAACTCGTTTCAGTGGAAGAGTCCATTGTTTTTAATGGATGGTAGGAGATATTTTTATCAGCAAAATTGTTATCTTTAAGTGGAAGAGTCCATTGTTACAGAGAATCAGCAAAACACAGTTCATTTTTATTATATAAATAGATAACTTTGAGAGTTTTTACCAAGTCAGTTTTATAGCACTATGCTGCGATATACACTTTCGTCTGACAGTGGCATTGGTGAAAAAGACTATTTTTCTTGTTGCTATCCAATCAGTATTAATGTTACTTTTACTAATACTACAGTAAATAAATTAATCTCATCCAATTATTTAACAATTAGTTATAAAACAAAGATTTGTAGATGACTTTACCTATTATTTCCGGACTTTCAAGAACTCATTTATAATTGTATATCAACAATATTTATATATTGAATACCACTTTTAGACTTCTTAGGTAAAATTTGTATTGCCAAGAGTTCATGCTATGAATCTAAAAGATATACTGAATCTTATTATCTGTTGATATTGAAGTTCAAGGGGGTTTTAAATACAAACTATGATTTACCCAACAATTATTACCTTATGTAACAATGTTTTGGCTATCACTACCTTTCCTGTTTCCATATGGTCGCCACTGTAGCTGTTCTGATAGCAGAATCGACTGAAGTCCTCCACTCCTGCTGATGGTGAATTTAAAGTAAAAAAAAGAGGCGAGAAGATCCCTCAGAACAGCATTTTCAGGCAATTTCATGTGGTTCAAGAGACTAGTGTTTCTTTTTTTTCTTCACGTTTTTTTATTCAAGCAAAGGCTTGATAAATACAAATGAACAAAGGATAAGTTAGGGGTAATGTTTTTAGCCTAAGGGTTAGTGTTAGGGTGTTGCTATTTTTAGGGTTTAGTGTAGTTAGGGTTAGTGTTTTAGAGGCAGCTGACAACTGGGGTGATTCCGCTATCAGCACCCTCAAACAAGCCCACAAAAAACCGTAATGAAAGTACAAAAAATTACTTGCTAGATTTTACAACCTTCAAAAAGGAAATAACCGAATAATTTGAAGCTGTACTTACGTAAAAATGGCAGAAAGTAAGGGTCCAGTTTAGCATTATAGTTACAATGTACATAGAACCACCCTACCCCAACTTTAAAATTTGATTTTTCTCAAAACTAAAAAATGTTCAGGGGTAACAAAATGATTGTCTTATGAATTGAAAGCACAAATTTCTTTTTTTTTAGAGGCGGATCCAATTTTTAAAAGTATTACCAAATATATAACTTAGATTTAACTTCAACAGATTGTCGCTAAATATAGTAACGCTAGCATGTGAATAGACAAGGAAATTCAAGAACCGGTTCTGCAAACTTCTGTAATAGTACCTGTCAAAATGACAAGATTATTTACCTCTGCATAAAGTTCTCAATGAATTTAAATGAAACTGTTGACAATGGCAAAGGGTTGGCAATGGATTAAGAAAGAGTTGGGTAAATTTTGGGGGTGGATCATAGAATTTATTTTTGATTGAGAGATATTTTTCCATACATTTACCACCCCTACATCATATTTATTTATGTCCACACCACATAATATCACTAAAAGTTCATGTCTGTGCACACGATATCTCCAAAAGTTCATGAATCTCAATGAAATTCTTTGGAAGGGTGGGCAATAGGCTACGAAAGAAGTGCTTAAATTTTGGAGCGGATCCATGCATAAATACTTCCCCAGCCAATGGTGTTGGCATAGGTAGGCACCGAGTGCTTTCTAATTTACTCATAGATCGGCACTTTTGCCTAGGATCAGAGTATATGTGCGCTCTGCCTCGAAGGTGTCACTTCCTGCCACTTCTGCCTATGATCAGAGTGTAGTATCTGTGAGTGTCCGCTCATTGAAAGGCTTTACATCCACATGCACACATTGATTTATCTAATTTCCTAACACTTCTACAATTAGTTTCGGGAGTCGGGACAAACAAAAACAAAGATCCTTACACACACACACACACACACCCTTTATTACTCTTTTTCCTTTGGTCTTTTTTTGTTCTCCCTGCGTATTTAGTACAGCAAGGAAATATATCGACTCATGTGGCACACCAACTGTAAAAATTAAATGAATTCAACAAAAACATTTCAGTAGTCATTGAACAAAACTTATATCAGTATACTACTGATAGATGTACTCATGACCACTTTTTCCTTTCATCTGTCGCATGTTAAAACCTAATAATAGTAAGGGCATAACAAAATATCAATTTCATATAAAAAAGAAATTGTTTTTTTACTCAACGATGCCTTATTGTTTTAAATTTAAAATAGAAACACCGATATATTTTAAAATTGGATGCATTATTTAGTTTTCGTTGTCTTAAATAAGTTTAAAACTTCATGTGTTGGAATTCGTAGCAGTTAAAAAAAAACGGAATAGCCACTTGCTTATATTTCAACAGATTTTCTCTAAATATAGTAATGCTAACATGCAAGTAGACAAGGAAATTCAAGAACTGGTTATGTGAACTTCTGTAATTTTAGTAACTGGTTCGCACAAACCAGTGCAAATCCCTTGATTGCACATACCAATAAATATCTATTTAGGCCAGCACTCTAAAATTATCAACAGCACTACAAAGAAGGAAAACTTCTTTATGATCCAATATAATGGGAACTATAACTGAATGAAAATAATATTTACGATACAAGGGATGTAACTTTAACAAAATTCCAGGATACGCCCTAAATTTAATCAATTTTTCTTTATCCCAAGGCCCATCCTTTCAGAAAATGTAATTGAGAACTTTTGGAGATATTGTCTGGACAAACATGAATGAATACAATACATAAATGTATGAAAAAGAAGATGAATAAATTTCTCTCAATCGAAAAGAATTCCAGGATCCACCCTAAAATTTAACTAATTTTTTTTACCATGGCCTGTATATCTGGCCACACCATATCTCTGTAAAGGTTCAATGATTTTTTATGGAAGGATATTCCATAATAATTCATTGAGAACTTTTACAGAGATATGGTGTGGCCAGATATATAGCTACGATGCAGGAGAAGTAAATGTAAAAAATTCCAGGATCTGCCCCAAAATTTAATCAATTCTTCTAACTTAGCCTATAGCCCACCCACCCACACAATGTCATTGAGATCTTTTGGAGATATTGTGTGTACAGACAGACAAGCACGAGTGAATACATATACCTCTTCCAACTTAGTCGCAGAGGTAACAAAATAAAAACACAAGTTTGTTAGTTTTTAATTACATCAGTTACAGGCAAGCCACTGAATATTTTGGATTATATCCAAAAGAAAGAAAGAAAAAGAAAGACGATACTGATTAAATGTCTTTTATGCTGAACTCATTAACCTTAGGGTACTACTGTTATTTCAGTATCACCACTAAACTTAAACTCCTTTATGTTACTGTTATTCTGAGTAGTATCTGCACAAAAAATATTCGCAGCAATGCCTTTTATCTTGTGCTGCTGTTTGTGATTGTTTCACAATAGTTTTTCTGAAGAAAGCTTTACTGTACGTAAAGATCTGTTAGCTTTCTTCAGAAAAACTATTGTGAAACAATCACAAACTATTTATTCCTTCCTCATTAAACCGGAAGCACAAATATAAGCAAGTAGACTTTTCAACACTTTGCATTTTTTCACGAATAAATTTTCTCCCAAAATCAAAATATTGAACAGAAAGTAAATAACTGGCATACTTTAACTTGTAGTAGGTAGGTAGGTACTAACAACTTGTAGCTAGCACCTGTTGTTCATCTGATTAAATTAATTAGAATGGGGTGGCTGTAAGTTCACGCAGTGATGAAAAAATAATTAAACAAAAATGGGCTCCCAAGGATTTCAGGATACATATGTTCCAAAGATCTGATTTCATACTTTTACTTTTTTAAATAACATCGGAGCATTCTGACATCGTAAGAAGATGCTTAGAAGTAAAATAATAATGTCTTAACTTAAACTAATATGCGGAAGAAAAAGTTTCAAGAGAAAGAACAACTGAATGAATTGTGATCAAACTATGACCCTGAGACACATTTGACAAGTGCACGCTCCTTGCTTATTTTCTCTAAAGTGAAAATGTCAAATCAATCTCTGACATTCTGTCTGACAATGATGACATTGTTTAATTTTTCTTAGTTTTAAGGCAAATGAAGCTTTGACAATGACATTATTGTTTAATGTTTCTTAGTTTTCTTGTGCGTATATTTGTGAGGAGTCTGAACAAAATATAAAGGAAGACTGTAACTACTGGAATATGTTGTCAATTAGAGTTCTACCCACACACATAAGGCTAAGCCGTCTCGTCTGTTTTAGTGTTTCTTAACTTAACGTAATTAAATATAACAATACTTTCCCTCCACCTTGCAACTTGTCTTATGTCTTTACAGTCGTATGAAAAACTGGGGTGATGACTGCGAAAAATAAGGCGTAAAAAAGAAAAGCATTAAAATATTTCAAACTTTAACGGTAATAAAATGGACATGAAAGGGTTCGTCGAGAAAATGAATAAACACAAAGTAAAAGATTAAACTTCTACGTCAATTAAGTAAAAAAGTAAAAACCTTTTAAATGAAGATTTAATTAATGCTGAGAAAAGGACGTGATCATCCATCCGTAAAAAGAAAGCTTTTTCTGTGGCATAATAACTACTTGAGAAAAGTGTCCGTTGTTGTAGTAGTAGTTTACAAGAACTACAACAAAGTAATGATTTAAAAATCTACAACTTTTTATTTTGTTGTAATGTTTCAGCGCTTAAAATTAATAAAGATCAGTAAAATAAAGAAATAAGTAAAAAAAACTATATCTCCCAAAATGTCTGGACCCCGAAAAAAAATAAAATAAAATTACCAAAATTAAAATACCTGCAGCAAAGTTGAAATTCTTAGCCTTTTCCTGGTTAGTGTATTTTGTTTTGGTGGGTTTTTTTCTCCTTGTGAAACACTGAATAAAAGTCACGAAATGTTGATTTACAAATCAACTCGGTGGTTGTCAAACTTGTCAGTGTCGCGGTCGCATCTTCATTTAACTTAAGATGTTATTTGCAACAAAAAAAAAAACAGAAAAAGAAAAGAAGCGACGATAAATGTTTATTGTTTAGTATTTTTCTGTTAAACTAAATTAAAAAAAAAAGAAAAAGAAAAGTATATTTTTAAGAATTATAGAATCACCCAATAAAATAGGGATCTTTGTTTTGTCTGGTTTGATATGTCACACTATGTTCCGTCTCTTTCCTTCCTTAGAGATATTCCAAATAGATCAGGTCTCAAACAAAGCCACGGGTTTTAAATTGCCGATAGTTTTAGTTAATTACAATAGTGTCTGTAGCATACAGGCGACAGTTAGGCATTAGGAAAGAGGATGTCGAGTGAGCAAGGTAAGACAGACAGCCTACTCAACACAAAAAGGTGAAGGTTGTTGTTATTATTCGTAAAGTTGTTGTTTGACTCGCCTCAGGGACACCAGTTAGTGTGTATACTTCCGGTTTCGTTCATTGTAGTTTTAGTTTCGTATCCAGCTTTCAGTTAGTAACAATTAACATACTACTACTAAGCTAGCTACTTTATGGTCACTGCTCACAAAGTACTTTATCTCACTGAGATTATTTTAAATATATATATATATATATATATATATATATAATTTTTATTATCAAGGATAACTGTAGACTGTGAACTGAGGATTCGTCGCCTAGACAGTACCTCCCCTTTTTGATAAAGTAGTGCAATGAAAAATAATAAAAGATAATGAAAATAATCTCAGTGTGATATAATCTTTATCTCACTGAAATTATTTTCATTATCTTATCAAGAATAACTGTAGCCTGGGAGCTGAGGATTCGTCGCCTAGTACAGTACCTCCCCATTGCACAGGACCGGCTGTTTGCAGCAAAGTGCCGGATTGTTTTTATTTTATTTTTCTTATAAAAACCTATGCTAATATAAATTCAATGACCTTGTATTGGATGGTTATGTGGTGTCGCTGAATTAAATATAATAAAAATATAAAATTCAAGCCATAGGCTCTATGATAGAGCAGGCAAAGAATAGATTACTTCATACCCCAGTAGACACAGTCAGTATTGTACTAATTATAACATTTTTAGGTAATTTCAGTGTCAAGTAAGTGACCGATTATTCCAGTTTACGAGGTTGCATCTTCACAACAACACGTGAACTGAAGAAAATGTAATTGATCTGTTTAAAGATGTGTAATAACAGGCCTTAGAGTGTAAGAAGTGTAGTTAACAGAACGGCAAATTATGGATGGAAAACATGTTGAAAAAGACTTTCTTAGGCCCGTGCTATGCTTAAAGGTTTTAAATATGGGGAAAAGGAGAAACAAAACAAACATAGGCGTGTGTTACCTTTTCCGCGTTAAATTCAAAACATGAACGGCGTAAAGTATTTTTTCTTTTTTGTTTGCTGCTTTCATTTGTTCCGTAAATTGACTTCTATAACCTTAAAACTAAACCTAACCCTAACGTATAACCTTTGAATTTAATAAAATACAGTTTTAAATGGTCATGTTTTCTGCTTTCATTTGAAAATATGAGTAATTGTTTGGTATCGGTTCGCGAAAAAAGGGAGGTGACTTCAGTAGACAATTGTTTATGCTGCTGCTGCTGCTGCTAACTCATTACGAACAAATGAAAGCAGAAAACATGACCATTTAAATTTAACTATAAAGGATATAATTAGGGTTGGGGTTGCAATTAACAACCAAAGAACATATTAAATATTTTTTTCAAATTTGTAATACTAAAATGAATATAGATTGAAATTAATATCCCAAAATGATTAAATAATTTTTCTTTGTCATTTCTAACCGTATTTCTCATGTAAATAAGAAGTAAACAGTCTCCTATTGTTCCAAATTGTCTGCGTAATTTATCATGTACACAACAGCATCTTATACTAGTTACCTCCCCTTTTCTTGCGAACCTAAACCAAACAATTACCTGAAAATGAAATAAATTCATAGAATGTTAAAAAAAGGTGAAACAACTGATCAGAGAAAATTTGTAAAGAAATGCCGTTTGAGGTCCTGTTAAATGAAGTGTTAGTTAAAGGTTTGAAATAACATGTATTATTTTTTATGAGAACTACAAAAGGTAAATTGTTAGATGTTTTGTTTGTAAATTTATAATTTTAAAAAGAATTCATATTTAAATCAACAATAAATGCACAAATTACCTAATAAAAATATACAGGTTAACTATTTTCCGTGAGTTTTTCAATAGCCATAAAAAGATCACTTTTGATTTGTGAGAGAAACTCAACTTTAATTTAATATCGTTAAGACCAAGAATGGGGATAACATTTTTGACCATTTCGACAACAAGCAAAAAAGAAAATTGCCGGTGCTTTATCG
>VCCN01002867.1:1118631-1132456 GCA_006491835.1 Architeuthis dux
GATGTTCAGTTTGGCAGGCTTGGTCTTCTCCAGCGCCTGTCTAACTTTCAATCTCAACTCTTCAGCCTGTGTCTTAGGGATTTTCAAGGCTGCCTCCTTAATTGCGGCTATCACATCTATGTATGGAACTTGCTTGATGCTTGTTGTGAAGTTGAAACCTTTGTTTAGCCCTTTCCTCAGAGGTACTTACGGCCCTGTCTACTGGGGCCTAGAATATGCCAACTACATACGCTGCAGAGGGGTAAGACCCCCCCCTCAACAGGGGCCACCTATTTTTTCAGCAAAGTTGCAAGACTCTAGTTAAAAAAAAATAACCTTTCACCAAAGTTACAAGACACTATTTTTTTAAAATAACCTTTCACCTAAGTCGCAAGACTCTAGTTAAAAAAATAACCTTTCACCAAAGTCGCATGATTCTAGTTAAAAAAAAAATATAACCTTTTACCAAAGTCACAAGACTCTATTTTAAAAAAAATAACCTTACATCAAAGTCGCAAGACTCTATTTAAAAAAAATTTTAAACTGATTTTGGCATTAAATGACCCATCAAGGGTTGATATGCCACTAAACAAATCAATCAATCAATCAGTGGTACTTAACTGGTGTTTGCTGATGTTGACAACTGCTTTCACAAGTTGGTGAACTTTGTTGTGTCTCATACTGTGATCTTTCAACCCCTTTTGTTTCTGTATTTGGTGTGCTTTGACCCTTTCAAAAACTTGATCGTAAGATTTGTCCAGATCTTGTTGATTTCTATTTCTATCCAAGTCCAATCTTATTCGGTCTAGGAATGATTTTATGTGGTTGGAGAGTTCACTTTGTAAATGATCTTTCATCCAGCGGGATCCTCTCCCTAACAAGGGTGTACCCTGCTTTTTCTACAACTATTTGTGCTATTCTGGGATTGACCAATGTTGTGATAGTTAAGCTGCGTGGAATTAGCTTCAGATCTGTAGAGGAATGTTAGATGGTCGACATTTGTGCCAGTTTTCAGTGGAGCTTTTCTAATCATCTCCATTCTTGTATCATATTGAATCTGTACCAATCTAATAATTTTTGTTTGAATTTCTGCAATGATGAATTGACATTATTATACACTGATTTACTCAGACTAGTGTCCTGATCTTGATTGTTATAGTCCTAACATTTCAGCCATTACACCTTCCAGCCTCCTTTAGGTGTCTGTCATAGTTGGTAAACTTCTGGGAATTTTGAAATGAACCCTTTATTCAATCCACTGGGGTAGATTGTTCTCATTCAGCTGTCCATGCTAGAGGATATCTTGTATCAGTTAATTCTTCCTATTTAATACATCCTTATGATGTTGCTTGTCTGTCACTTTCACCGAACCAAAGTATATGACTTTTTTTAGACTACCCGACCAAGGGATTGAACTCACAAATGCTAGGCAGTGTAACGTCGTCTGGTACTAGTGCCTTTGTTAGCTTATTGTTCTTTCTGTTTTAGCTGTGTGTAGTTTGAAATGCATTTGATTTCACTGTATTTAGCGTGTTAAGAAAAGAAGCTGAGAGATGGAACATCACAATAACTTTACCATAATATCAGCTCAAAAACACAAGTCAAACTCATTAATCTTTTAATTAACAAATTATGGTACTACATGAAAATTACAACTACATTTTCCTTGCTGTCACTGACGCAAATTGGTCTATGATGTGTTCAAGATCAGTTTTTTCAGTGTCTTCTCTTTCTACACGCAATAGAGCAAGATCAGAGTCTGCCTTAACCTATCGAGACTCTCAAATTCAAAAGTATTATTAGTTTTAACTTGCTAAATAATCTCTCACAAACTGCAATAGCTAGTGTCATGACCTCTGGACAACAGGAGTTGGCTTGTGCTATTTTTAGAAGCACTTCCTGCTTGTCTGACCTTGGGGTCAACCTCAGCAACTCGTGTTTGCCACGTCAGTGTTATTCTATTTTTCCTCCCTATCTTCTCAACCACTAACCGGTACTAAAGCCACTAACTAAAGCTAATACTTAAGAAGAAACAGATGAACTGAAGAACTTGACTGATCACCTTGTGTTTCTACATAGAAAAAAAGGTAGGTTGTCTTTTATATGTATTGTTTGACTTTGTGACTTCCTTCGAAACCCAAGTCATCACAACACTGATGCCAAGTGTTATGGCACCGACAGTAATGACCTGAAGAAAAAGTGCAAACATTTGAGCAAATTATTCAGCTCTGATGTTGATGGACAGCAGCTATATGAAGAAATTTTGTATTGCAGAATGTTGGAATCAAGTTTGCCTATCAAGACTGAAGAGTTTCTCAAATTTACTGTTCAGTATGGAGATGAGAGCTCTTCCCTAATCTTGCATTGCTATTCAGATAATGCTAGCTGTGGTGACTTGGGCTTCAAACAATATATATAAAAGACAACCTACCTTTTTTCTATGTAGAAACACAAGGTGATCAGTCAAGTTCTTCAGTTCATCTGTTTCTTCTTAAATATTAACTTTAGTTAGTGGCTTTAGTACTGGTTAGTGGTTGAGAAGATAGGGAGGAAAAATAGAATAGAGTGTGGTTAGCAATTAGAAGATTCAGGTGATCTTCAGATATGGCCTGATTTAAGAGACGCCAAATAGATGCGACCAAGCTCATCCAGCAAGTTGACTCTGACTAATGACTTTTGCCTAAAAGTGTGGCAAATTTGAGACGCTGAAGTTGACCCCAAGGTCAACTGTCTAGACAAACGATGTATGTATGTATATGTTTTTAAGTCAATAGACATGTCAAATCGGAGGCTACCCAGCAACACCCATTTAACGAGCCCCATTCATCTGAGAATGGCTTGTCTGACTTTAATAGAAACTGCTCAGTGGCGCCCCCTTCAAGTGGCGCCCATGGCACATGCCATGACTGCCATACCCTAAATATGCCACTGTTTAGGTCAGTATTTTTAAAAACTTTTGCCATTACTAGACTTAGAGTTGAAAGTTTTTATTACTGAAAGATCATTTTAATAAAGACAATATTTTGTGAATTACCATAATGTTACATGAAATTTTTAATTGTGAGATTTTATTTGAAATAAGATGTCTTATCTTAAATTGGAAAAGGTTTTAAATATAACTGAACAAAAAGAGATATTTTGATTTTTGACAAACATTTATTCAATGTTTATTTTGAAGATAGATATATACAAAATTCCACCCCATTTTTTTCTTTCACATATTCTGTTTGGAAACTGACATGAATGAGTTTGTTTTGAATTAACACTATTGCTGGCAACCAGAACTCATAAATATATTGTCAGGACTATTTTCTGATGACTTATTTTTGTTTTGCCATTTTGGGCCTCCTATTCTGAAAAATAGCTTTCTTAAAAAAAATGTGTAAGACTGGTATATAACTTAAAAGAAATTGCTGCAAAATAAATTTTGCATCAATTCTATAAGAGTCAATACAAATAGACCATGAAAATTCTCAAGATCACTTGATTATAAAAAATCAAGTAAATTCATATAACAAGAACCATAAGTTCAATGATGCGTTCACCATCCGTGGTAGTAGTAGCAGGACGAGGACGAAAATGAGGATGGTTCACTGAAGGTCTGGACCAAGTTTCATATCAATCCAACATGATATGGCTGAAAGAATTGATATTCAGCATTAATAGTTGTGGTAGTAGTAGCAGGAGGAGGAGGAGAAAGAGGAATGAGGATAGTTCACCTGAAGGCCTGGACCAAATTCCATATCAATCCAACTTGATATGGCTGTGAAAATTGATATTTAACATATTAGGAACCGACTGACCGAAAAGTGTCTTATAGAGATGCGTGAACGCATCTAAGATTATTCTTCATGAAAAAATGAATTGATCAAAGAACATTTCCTGCTCTTCCAATTGAATCATTCACATGGCATAATAAACAACGTCTCGTTTAATATAATGTTCTCAACTGTCATTATTTTTGAGCTCTCAAGGAAATGTGTTTCTGCCTTTTTATAGTTATCCTGAAAAAGTCCCAAGAAGACAACCAACAGTCAAAAGCCTTAATTAAGATATAAAAAAACAACAATCCGAAATGCATTCTAAAAAAGTTGATACAATGTATGTAAACCTGTTTTGTTTCCAATTAGGGCAAAGATGCTCGTAGGGCTGCAGCAGACTTTAAAATTGTTTTCCAATTTAGGGCAAAGATCGCAGGGCTGCAGACTTCTGAGATGCTGAATTGCTAATTTCCAAAAGACCTAGCATTTAATAAAATTCATATCTCTAGTCAAATCAAACATAACAGCATAAGGGAACTTTTTTTTTATTCAGAAAATAGAGCACCTGAGCAGATGTGTTTCCTTTTTGCACGAACGAAAGCAATACATGTGAATGTGCAGTTTTAAAATCGGCTTCCACTTAAAAATATTTTATGACGCATGGTGTAAAGCGCATGTTCCATAGTCTTTCTGTCGGACTAATACGGAGACTTAGTGTACTCAACTAAACTGACTAATAATAGCATGAGAATCATGAAATTGAGTTAAACAAAATACCGAACAAAAGACGAATGCAATAAATGAATAACATCATATCATCATTAAAACTCAGACACACCTATCTACACGTGTGTGTGCGTGTGCGCACCTGCTCTCACAATTTGACACACACATGGAAGTGCACGCGTGCACAGTTTATTGACGATACTGTCAGTGTCAGTGTCAAATTATGTCACATAAAAACAGACTGACAGATTGAAACCCAGAAAATAAAACTGCTGTTTAAAAAAATCAGTACTAATGAAGTTGTAATAATAAAAGAAAGAATCAGCTTCTCCTAATTTAAATTTATTGTCGACGTCCAATTTCTAATTTTACGGTGATTTTTTTCACTTAATTTTTGTTATACATCTCAAAGAAGAGGGAACTGTCTATTGCGAGCTAAAGTAGAAAAATAAAAACCTAGGGACACAGAAGCGATTTATTCTAAAACATTAAATTAGTTTTAAACTGGAGAAATGTGGGAGTTTAAAAAATATAGGAAGGAAAGTCCTGTCTACGTATTTCATTTTATTAATAGTTTTGAATTTTTCTAGATGTTTTACTTAATAGAAAAAGAAGATTTGGAAAGAAGATTTCTTTCATGTCACTGTTCTATCATTATTATTATTATTACTACAATTATTATTATTATTATTCCTATCTTGTTGTTCTTCCTGTATTCAGTGCGGAACTCTTCTTTCCTTTGCTATTGACTTATTCCGTTTTCCGGGCCTGAAAAAGAAGCTAGAGACTATCCAAGATGGCGGGTCAAGAAGACTGGTGTATGTGTGTGCAGTGGCTCGTCCGCTGCCAGGTTTTACCCAAGGATCATAAGGCCAATTCGCCACAAGCCCAGATTTTCGATTTGGCACAGGCTCTTCGAGACGGAGTTATAATATGTCACCTGCTGAACCAATTGAGTCCTGGCTGTCTGGACCTGAAGGATTTCAGCCAGCGGCCCCAGATGTCACAGGTTAGTAGCAGCAGTAGTGGTTTTTAACATGGCCACGAACTGGGGGTTCACTTTGCTGTTAGGATTTAATGAAAAACAGATCACCCACTTTGTGACCGTCTAGTACCTAACAAGATTTTCAGGGAGGACGAAGAAGAAAAGCGACATGGCTAGCAGTTTTTAACTTGTTTCTCTTCTACATATTCGTAATAATCTTCTGACGTGATAGTTCTACTGTCTCTACATCTGATTGTTGGATGTTAGAAGGGAAGGGTTTTCAATGGAGAATACATTTGTGTTCCTTAGTCTTCATTTGAGAGAAACTAACATTTTTTTTCTCGGTTTGTTTTGAGGCGAGTCAATCTGTTGGTTTGGATGAACAGACAGACACTTTTCTTGCGACTTGTGGGTGGGTCCTCTCTTGTCAACCCCGGGGGGTTTCTCTTCTTACTTGGTCACAAGCCTGACTGATACCAGTTTATTAATTAAGACTACTAGGATTAGACCCCTTTATTTATCTATTTCTATTACTTTACGTGGATTTATGATTAATGTTATTCCTTAAATTTGCTCCAGTCTCAATGATTTCTGGTGTGATCCAGATTTTTCAGGGATCTAAAGACGATGGATACTTGAATTAGCATCTTAAATGATGGAATGTGAAAGTTGAAAAATATATTACGTATAAATCCTTTAAAAAAAATAATAATTAAAAACTTAGATCACTGGTTGAACAGTAGTTGTTTTTGTTTTCATGTCTGAATGAATCTTACATTATTTTTAAACATTACATTCATTTCATCCTCACCAGAAAATAAATTGTTGCTTTTGAGGAATTATGAAGTCAAGGGTCTTAAAAATAGGGTGTCATCACTTTGCAGATGTGCATAATTTAAAACTTGACATTTAGTGATATTTCAAGATTTGAAGAAAAGCAAGTACGAACAGATTTCGATAAAGGAAAAGATGATATGGGGAAAATTAGGTTTAGAGGTTGGTAGACCCCATCTGTGGCAGGAATGAAAAATTTGGCATCTAGCAGAAAACACTAAACTGTTTGGTCACGTGACTATATTATTGTAAAATGTTCTGTATACAAGCAGGAAAAAATAACCAAGGCGATTAAGGAAATTAAATATCAAGCATGGTAAAAAAAAAAAAAGATTCTGGCAGCTTTAAGGAAGAATCAAGATAATATCGTACGACGGCAGTAATAACCTTTTTCGTTTGCTGTGTATGTACGCGTACACTACTGTATGTGTGTCTAATTGTGCATTAATTTACAGTAGTGTGCATACACATTACGTACACGGTCAGTATGCCGTGTACTTTTATGTAAATAGGTGATACCGTGATACACAACAATTGCTATCGTTCCCTTTTTTTTCACTCTGATGTGTGATTGTGGTTTCGACGTTTCTCTCTACCTGTTAGTGTTTCCTGATATCGTCATCACGTCTTTTCTCTTTTACATTTAAAAGCATTAAAAAAGATCTTTAGTTCTGCATCTTATTAAAAATATTTTGTTTTATCGTTATTACCAAACAGCAGTCGTAGAGTGATGGGATCGCTTTTTTTAAACAAGAATTATTAACTTAAAAACAGACACTGAAATGATCGGTTATGTGCTTCAACGAATTTTGCATATCTGCGATTTGGACTTAAACGATCAGGTCTACATATATTTTTTAAAAATCTATTTAAAAAATTTAAAATAGATTCCAGTATGATCACGACCCCACCTAACTTGCCATCATTGACTTTACTTTAACGCTCAACAGATTTTTCAATTGACTTCCTTTTCACAGAGTGAGAAACACTTAACACACCTTACAGATTATGCTCATTTATATTTATATATACAATAATAGTTTTCTACTAGTGCCCTTATTGAATAAAACGATCTTCTGTTTTATGACCATCATTATCATTATATCCCCTGGATTTATTTTAGCACAGTAGTCGTTCTTACAGTGTCACTTCTACTACATTTTGGCTACTCCCCTTATTTTATCTTGACTGCTACTAACAATAGGTCCCCACACTGTCGACTAATGTTTCAGTGTTTGTTTAATTATTATTTCTTTTCGGATGATAATTGTGATATTTAAAAAGAATACCGATATTCTTTACCGATTTCTTTATAATTAAGTAGGTTATCGGTGAATGAGAAACAAAGATTATTTTTTAAATTCTTTTGAATGGTTGAGTAAAACTGGTCGTACGACGTAAAATCAAATGCATGCACTTTCAGATCGGAAATTAAATTGAGGAAAGACAACGAACGATCAATGATATCCCGGAAGAATAAGGTTTCCCCCCTTTTATCACTTAGATTATAGAAATGAACATTTTTGTTGTGTAATTGTTGCAATAATTCTCGTTGGGTGATGCTATTGTTTTCGTGGCACCACTCTGCCATCTTGAAAAAGTACTAGCTTAACTATTTCCCCTTAATCTACTTGATTTTAATTCATTCCCTTGCTTAGCTAATAAATGCAAATCTTTCTCGTTGTAAAGACTCATTTTCAAAAAGCTGTGTACATAGATTCTTCCTGTTCTGTCTTTTTTTCTGGAATACCGGTCAGGTTATAATTTTTTTTATTACAAAATTTGAGTTTGTCAAATTCGTATATCTACTGATAGTTTTTGCTGAAACATTTGTGGCCAACAAGAATCTCTATTTCCCATGTGCAATTTATTCCCAAGAAGTGGAAAAACATAAGAGTCATTCATTCCAACAAAAGACATCATCATTAACACAGAAACACCGACATCACGAGAGAGATAATGCTTCTTCCACCGCTGTTAGCTTAAATCGGGTCCTGGAAATAAATCCTTCGTCGTTTATATACCATGTCGTCAGACATGCTCCTCTAATTTTGATTTAGTTGATCAATGTCTGTGAAAACAATGACCCCATTTTGTTGCTGGATTGTACCAAAACTACCGAAGTCGAATGAGACTCTAATAATAAAGGATTTAAAATCTCTAAAGAAAAAGCAAAAAAAAAAGCATCATCACTAAACTGTTTAAAAGAAGCAAAAGAGAGCTAATCGATTTGTGCACTCATCACCAGCTAGAAATGAGTTCTCTTCACTTCAGCTATTTCCAAACAAAACCATCAACATTAGTCTAGCACCCTTTTAGGCATTTTTAGTTGTTGTACTACCGAACCTTTTAGACAGTCACTTTTTTTTATCAGCTCTACTTAATAATAACAATGTGTAATGTATGTAATATATGATTATATTCTTTGTGTAATGTATGCCATTGCACCTGTTACTGTAGTGTGTAATGTGTGCTCACCTTACTTGTTACTGTGTGTGTACGCTGTAATGTATGCCTGTGAGACTATTAATGTGATTTGATTACACACACGTGCGTGTTTGTGTGTGCGCAGTTTTGTATTATTTCCCAAGAGATCTTGTTTGTGTGCGTCGTACGTGCGTTATTTGAACATATGTGTAATTAATGCAATATCATGTGTAGACCGTATGTTAACGAGCAATATTGTAATGTGACGAGTTCAGGATAATTTTGTAGCAGCAAATTAAACTAAATTGAGGTGTTTCGCTTAAGCGTAGCGTATGTTTGTATGTGGAGTTACTGGTGGAGGACTGTCTGTAACTGTTGTTAACTACCCCATCCTCATCTTATCTCTGATTCATGATTTTAGAATGGGTCTCTTACTTGTCTACTTACTAGACAAATTAGACAATACACGTGTAATCACAATAAATACGATCATTTTTCTTTTATAACTTTGTCAAAGCTTTCTTCTTGGAGTTGGATCTGATTTTATTCAAATTCTGTAATTGCAACATTTTGCTGCTACTTAAGTAAACATACACATATACATATAAATTTTGCAGGTTCAATGCAGATTTCTTTGAAATCGATGCTGTTTTTTATCTGCAATAAATGTAATTTTTTTACCTCTGTCGAAAATGATTTGTGGATTTTTTTCTTCTTTAATGTATATTTTAAGCGATTAAGTTTGAGTGTACTGCAATTTTTGGTTTGTTTTGGGACGATAATATCGAACGATGTTACATAAAAAAAGGTACTAGCAAAATTTACCCAATTATGATTTTAGTTGGGCAAGTCATGATTATCAATAAGTAGCACTAGACAATTGAGCAACTTTGACATAATGCTGTTAGAAAAATGTCTGAAGGTAGACATTTTCCACAGGTCACATGTTGGAAAACTAATATTTTCAATATTTAACGTTCCAGGTGTGAATTTTATTCAATCATAACCCGCCCTCCTTACCAGCGCTCATCATCATACGCTTTGCTTTTTCGTCAATGTGTCTATTTTATTTTTGACTTACATATGAATAATTGGAATTTATTAGCTTTCTGTTTTCAGTTTTAACTAGAATGCGGTTTTTAATGTAATAAATAACTCTTATGGGATTTTAATTCGTTGGAAGTTGCCTTCTCTAGTGTTATTGCAATAAAAGTAGTCTTTGTTCCTAGCAAAGGTTCTCTACTTCACTGAATTGATTTTTCTATGTTGTAGACTAGAGAAAATATGTGTGGAATGTGCCACAGAGGTTGGTGGTAGGTGCTGTGCCATTTCCTTGACACTACTTTTTAACTAGAAGGAAAAATGTGTGCATAAAAAAAGGGGCTCGAGATATTTTGTGGTTGGTTAGTTTTTATTGAAAGAATTTAAGATTATTTCTTCTTAGCTGAGTTTGTGTTTTGGCTTGCGTAACCCAGATCCGATATTAGGGATTACTAGTTGTGTAGCCTTTTTTCTTCTACCTTCAAAGTGAGCTTAGTACTGATTAGAATTGTCTATATTTAGTTGAATATTAAATTATGCCTTGGTGGCTCACTGGCTGCGTAGAATTTTCGCAAAATACATGTTGCTGCTTGATGAAGAGGTTATAATGTAATCATATGATTATTGTACTGTAGCATTCTAGCATAGGAATGATGTTTTGTGTTTGTCTTGCACAACAATAGACTAAAAAGGAAGTACTGGAAGGAAGTCCTCAATTTAATTCTCTTCATCATTTTTGTGTAATATTGCTCTTCTAATTTCCTCTGATTCAACTCTGGTACTTCATCTTTTATATTGTTAGATAATAGACTTGTACAATGCATTCACTTTACCATATGCTGACACACGTTTTCGGTTTAAACTATGCAACTAAACTTAGCTCATTTTAATGATATTAACTGAAAATATTAATACAAAAACAAAGTTTTTGGTACTTTATTTAGATTTTTACCTTAAAACGAATAAGAATTAAACATTTACAAATAATCTTCATGCATTTTAAATTAATGTTTTCCATATTAAAAGTTATCATCAGAACTAAAACGTATATGTATATTGAATTTGCTATGTTTATGTTTGTATATGGTTGTTTAGAATTTTAATGGGATCATAGAAAATTGAAGACTTCTGACATTTTATGAATTCGTGTATTGTGACAATTGTTTCATTGGAAAAAATCATATAAAATACCACTTTAAAAAAAATTTGACTAGTTTTTACCCTCATCCTAACTAATCAAATTTAATAAAAAGTGGTGTGTTAGAATACTTCATCCAATAATAATAAAGATTGATCATATAAAATGTTTTAAATGTTTTAATCAGAATAAAAATAAGTATTCTAATTATTGAAATTTTCTATTTAGTTAAATAAGCAGACAATGTGGCTTTTAGATACACACAAACAACTTAAACTCTGAAGCTTGTAAAATTAGGACCAAAATTCACATTCCAGCCAGGAAAAGTAAATAACTTGTGATATTTGTATTTAAAAAAAAACATTTCAATGTATTTATAGTTACTAGGATTCTTACTAATAGATGTGCCTGTTGAATCAAATCTACCTTTTTGACTGATATAAAAAAAAAATGTAATTTTTATTTTTCAACAGAAAACTTCTTTATATGCTGAACAACAATCAACTCTTTATTTCCTGGTTGTGTTGCTTTTCTCTTCCTCTTCCTGTTGAGTGTTGAGTACCAGATTCAAAATAGTCTGGCATACTGGATAATTTCTATCCTGCCCTTGCTGACAATATATTGGATTTTCTGGAGAAAGAAAAAATCAATGAAATTGTAATGATTATTCAATTAAGAAAGGCTAAAATAGAATAATTTATTTTTATTTTGTGATTGTATTTTCTCAAAGAATTTTGGATGCTTTTATTGGAGGGATCTCAAGATGTTGTTTGCTCTAACCTATTTTAGTCCTCTTTGATATCTTAAGACATCTGGAGTGTAAAATAATTGAATCCTGGTTTTAAATGCTTAAAATATGGCAGTGAAAATATCTAAATGGGTTAATAGTGATGTTGTTGTTTTTTTTTTATTAGAAAACCAAAACTGTCAACATGGGTTTCTTCAGTTTTTAAGATGGTCTGGCTGGTTATGTATGTATTGCATGCACCAATGAAGCTAGTGGGCTGAAAATTTAAACATTTACACCTTATGTCTAGAAAAAAACATTTTGTTTTTGAAAATCCCCTCAAAATAGGTTTTTAGTGGGTGTTTCAATTTACAATGCAAGATTATGCTAATTTGGTTTCTAAGTTTGTGTCCAGCAGCATTCACACATGTTTTTTGTTGTTGAAAATTCAGACTTCTTTTAGTGATCATGGCCCCACAAAAGGTGATAGAAGTAACTTCTTCATTGATCACCCCCAACATGCTGCCAAGACTTTGAGCAGGTGACGGTTTTTATTGAGTGACTAACCAGACTTGTTTTTTATCTTTTGTATTTCACTTTGTTTGCTCTCCTCTTGTGGATGATAGAAAATAATTAAGACAAAAAAAAAATTTGAAGATATTTTGATGTAAGATAGTGTTTTTCAGGTTGATGCCCTGTTAAAGATAGCTGCCAGATTACCATTTTCTTTATCTTCAGAAGTTACCTTTTTCACCTATTAAAGGCAAAAATGATAAAATTGCCACCTATCCTATGTTCATCCTGGGGCCAAGCTACCCTTGTACATAAATTTGCAGCCCATACAGTGCAGCCGTTTGGTAATCTATAAAACAAAATTAGAAACAAACTTTCGTCATCTTTATAGTATTAGATATCATTCTCTTGGAATCAGGGACATCCAATTTATGATAATACCATGTAAATAAAATTTTTCCTTTCGATTATTTTGGATTGATCCAATGCTGATTCATAATACATGGCTTAACATATATCAGTTTCATATTGATTGTTCATTGTGTAGTTGATGTAGCGTTTAATAACTGTGGTAATATTTTGCTCTTTAGTTCTTGTTTTTAGGGTATATTAGATATTTCTTTATAGCTTACAAAGCAATAAATAATCTAAGTTTCCCCTATTCTTGTAGTCAGAGATACTCTTTTAAGATGCTGCATTGACCGAATCCATTATAAACTGAATTATTTACATATTTAATTGTAGTTGGGCTACTGATAAATTAAGATTTACTTCTAATTTGTTTGAAAAATATTCAGATTTTTTTGAATTTATAATATTTAAATCCCAATCTATAAAACCAGAGATACAACCATGATCAAGGTGTATCATAATTCTGCTCATGTGTGTGGTTGATTGGATAATAAACATTACCTCTTTTTTCTTTAACATCCATTTCTTCTTTTTGGTATTGACTTTGATTTACTTTATTAGAAACTGTCAACATTGGGTTTCTTCAGTTTTTGAGTTGGTCTGGCTGGCTATGTACATATTACGCATACAATTTTATATGAAACTGAAGAACATTTATTTTTCTACTAGGTGATATTGGTTCCAAAGACATACATCGAAAGAGGAGGTGTCAGCAATCATTTATTTATAGACACCTTTTTATTTCGACCACAGTAAAAAAACTGTCACAGCGTAGGTTGGGCACTGTAAACACATTAAATTGAAAATTTGCTGTAAAATTGCTTTTAAGTCAAACCGTGACAAATAAGACACCAACAGATTCAGAATTGGTCATTCTTTATTATGGCATGCATAACAGTTTTGTATTAGTCAACATTATGCAGAATGAACAGTTGAGAAACAAGGAAAAATTAGCATTACTGCGACATTTTCGCCTAAAAAAAACTGACTGTTTGGACTACCTAATATTAGGGAAGTCGGGTTTCTTTTTACTTGTAGCATTTAGATTTCTTAGTTGATTATATATTTGCTATTGAACATTGCTTAAATGGGATGATTAAGTAGGTATTATTGTTTCAGAATAAAACTACATTGCTCAGGCTGGAGGTTTACTCTGCACATAGGCCCTGCCGTCTATGGTCCTAATGCTGTGGAAAAGCATCCCCATAATCTTTGTACGCAAAGCAGCCGTAGTGTTCACATCCTGTGCTTCAACTACACAGGTTAGCCATACCGTCTGAACA
>VCCN01002867.1:1147063-1165784 GCA_006491835.1 Architeuthis dux
ATTGACCATATATTTTACTGGACATTGACCATATATTTTACTCTGTAAAGACTTATAAGTTTTGATTTACTTGGACTATACCAAGTTGAATCAAGGTTATATATTATGGAACACTTAATTAGGATCAAATTCACTACATGTGGATTGTGGAATCAACACCCTACTGCACTGTAATGAGTTGCCATAATTATCAAATAAATCTGCTAACAATCAATAATGGTTTATTAAGAAATAAAGATATTGACTTGGAGCTATATACATGAGACATGAAATTAAACATTAACCTTATGTGTCTCCGCATTTCTATTTTAATACTGCTTATTATCAGTATAAAAATGGCTCACTTGGTTCAACTTTTTTAGCCCCACCTATTATAATGGGATGCCTGTATGCATATCGATTTTTGTGTACATTTATGTGTGACATTTATGTGAATGATGTAGGAGCAAAAAGTAATTGGGTAAAACAAATATGAAGATGTTAGTCTGGAAGCATTTCAGTACTTGTAACTTGTTTCATAAAGAACCTCTATATAAAATGCTAATATGGTCCTAAAATGACAATGACTGTTCTTTACATCTAGTCTGCAATAATGACATTGTTCTTTGTGTGTAATATATATATATACACACACACTTGTAGGTGGCTTTTTATGAATACTGTTAATGTATAATGAAGAGATATCATGACATATGTACACTATTTTGTGCTCCTATTTGTAAAAAGAATATTGAATAGATAAGTAACAGTGGGTAAAACTGAATGTCCTAGAAGATAGACACACCCAATGGCTAGATCTGAGTACCAAGAAATTGTAGGCTATTTTGGATAATTATATGTTTGCCATATTAGAATACTGAAGTCAGTATATTAGGTGTTAATCAATTAGCATAGAGCATTTAAAAAAATTTCCAGTGGTAGAATTTTCTGTCATAATTTTCTTTAGTGTATACCTTGTTTATAAATACATATATTTTTGTTACTGTAATCAGCATATGTAATTTAACCATGTCAGTTATTTTTTTTTACTGCAGTGGTTTATGATACAAGATTAGGAGAACTCTTGCTAGCTGGATATTGCTATTGCTGGTACTATGCTAGTATTATGATGTAGAGCAGGCATGTGCAACCTTTTTAGAGCAGCGGGCTGCATGAGATATTGCTAATCATAAACCGGGCCACAAATTCACCATCAGAATAATTTTTAGAATGTTTGGAACCTTTTTTGCTAACAACATATCTTGCATGCACCATTTCGCTGAGCTTTGTTTGCCCTTTAGAAAAAAAGCGTATTTGGGCTACCAATCTGTTTCTTTAGTCTTTCAATTTTAAGCTTTCTGATATCTCCTTTAAATTTATCATAGCCCGAATGTTTAGTTGTGCTTAACGTTAAATTTCTTTAAATGCGGAGTGGGATTCAGAACATATTGGACACCTTGGTCTGTTTTTTTACTTAAGTAATCATCTCCTTATCCTAGAATTTTCTTCATGGAATTAAGTGTGCCATTCAGAAAGTCAAAACGGTCGCATGTGGCCCGCGGGCCGCAGTTTGCCCATGTCTGATGTTGACTTTATAAGAATTAATGCACATGCTTGTTTCCCACTTGAATTTATTTGAGTCAAACTTTTTTTCATGTGTGCCCTGCTCAAATTTCTCAAATAAGATCTATTGAAAAGATATGATCCCTTGTATGGTCAAAGGGTATCAATTTAGAATATTATGTTCATCTGATGTGTCTGGTTGGATTTCCCAGTTTGTCATCGAATTAAACATTAAATGACAAACTGGGGAAATCAGACCTAAACAGAAAATGAAGAGATGGATTTTTAAAATTTAACAAGAACACACATTTATTACAGCTGGGTAATTAGGCACAAAAAGGGTCTTTCACCGGAATGTGTTTGGAAAATCAGCGTTCATTTGGTTATCAGATTTTTGTGGAGATCATATAAAAGTTGTGGGGGGTTGCGTGTGTCCCTTTGAGCTGAGGTTCTGACCATGCAGCTCGTCAAAGGGAAAACTAAGATTCCATTTAATGTGTGAAACAGATATATAGCTTTCTATTCAAATGGTTTTTCGGACGATTGAACTCCTTGTTATTTGTGTTGTAAACACAACGTTTTGGCCGACCCATTCTTTGGCCTTTTTCAGGTGTAAAATCCGAGTGTGATTTGTTAAACAGAAGTTATGTTTAAAGGGGCACACTCAGATTTTACACCTGAAGAAGGCCGACGAATGGATCTGCCAAAACATCCTGTTTACAACACAAATAACAAGGAGTTCAATTGTCCAAAGAACCATTTGAATATTAATGACCCTTCTCAAAACTATAGATATATAGCTGGTAAGAAAATCTGAGCATGCTTGTCTCTAAGCCAAAACATGTATATTTTTTTTCTCATTCTAAAGTTCTGTGTTTTATTATTTTAAAAAAAAAATACATATGTTGGTGATTTACCTGATAATAGGCTGATTATGCATACCAGGAAAGTGGATAGCATCCTGAGCCTTGGCTACTGATGATAGGTTGCAGAGGAGTAACTTTTTAGTGAAATTTCAGGAGGCTGTACATGTTTGGTAGTTTTCTGTGGCATCTGTTATAAAGTGCTATTTGTTCTTAACTCGTTCACTGCTACTTTGGATAGCGAAACATACAGCGCATCCTCTGCTCAATGCCGTAAGGTAAAAACTGAGTCTAGCGTGTTGCTATAGTTATATATAAAACCATAGAATGGACGCACATGTGCGTCAGAAGCAATACGCAACATGCCACAAGATGCACAGGTGTGTCGTGTAGTAGTGAACGTGTTAACTAGGATTTGGGACAGTTCACTTTCCATTGCCAGAGTTCAGTTTGTCTTTCTCGTATAGCTACATTCTTCAATTAAGCTCACTAGTTTGTTTTCATATTTAGACTTACCCATTTTGTTCCCAGAGTAGGTAAAGTTTGAAGACCACTATTTTAGATCACATATGGGCAACCATAGGCCTATGGGCCAGATTTGGCCTGCATCAACATTTTTTGTGGCCTGCGCCCAATCTAGGCATTTATTTAAAATCTTATATAATTTTTCTCAGAAAGTCAATTTTATAATTTATATTGTAAAATTACTATTGTTTTGGCTTCACAAATCAATAATATAATAATTGTAATTCCTATGTTTGTCTAAAATAGAAATTAAGTGTGGCCCGAATAAAGATGAAAAATGTGGCCCGCTAGATCAAAAAGGTTGCCCGTGCCTGCTTTAGATTGTCTATAACTTTGAAAAGAGTCATTAATATTCCAAATCTTGTTTAGATGATTGAATTCCTCCTTCTTTGTTCTTGATATTGTTACCACAATGTTTTGTCTGATCCATTCTTCAGCCTTCACCAGGTGAATAATCCATCAGAAAAGAGGGGGGAAAAACCCTTATTTCTTCAGAAAATGACGACTAATAAATGGTTGTTAATATACCTACTGGTGCAGCCCATTTCAGCGACGCTAGATACACAGATGAAGCCATACTTCTACCCATGTACCCAAGTGATTCTAATCTATACAAAGTTTGTTTTTTTTTTCCTCTTTTCTTATGGATTATACACCTGACGATAGCTGGAGAATGAATTGGCCAAAATGCTGTGGCAACAGTATCAAGAACATAAAGGAGGAGTTCAATTGTTTGAACAAGATTTGGAAGATTGTCTTTGTCATCCATTCTTTCCTCTTTTAGAAATATTTGCTTGGGGGTGGAGGTTGGCCTTTGCTACATTCCATCTTAGCTTGTCTGTTTGTAGTTTTGACATCTTTATGATATTTTCTTCAATGGGAACTATTATATGTAGGTAAGTTGTATGCTTGATGGTAGTGATGTAACCTTGTAGGTTATTAGAGCATTTCCAATGACTTTCCGCTCTTGTTTCGGAACATGGGTTTTTTTAGTACATGAGCTGTCTGGCCTTAGGTATCTTAGAGCAATTGTTTAATCCCTTGATCATTGCTGTATTTGCTAGAAAATCTACAGGTTCTAATTCTGAAATTAGATTTTCAAGTTATAATTAATGAACATCATGTAAAGATAGATTTATTTTTACTGAAACATTCATGGTCTACAATATGATAAAGTGAGAGCAAAGTAGATAGATTATAAAAATTTGTTAAAGTCTGAAAATAAACTATTATAGAATCAAAAACTTTTTCAAATTTATTCAAGAAATGCTTTTGTAGTATGTCAGCAAGTTTCATCAATGTCCTTTGTCATGTTGATACTAGATTTCTTAAACCAATCATTTAGCTGTCCACGTATCTATCGCGGTCAGTTTGCCTTCACTCTTGATTCTCATATTTTTGTTATTGGTTGAAAATTTCAAAAGTTCTATCAGCACTTCATTCCTGTTTCACTCTATACATGATTTGTGGAGAGAAGCAGTCCTATGCTTGCTCTGTGGCTAGCAGGATGAGTGGTGCCTGCTGAGTCAGTGCAGACAATCCAATGGATTGCATAATGGTATTGCTGGGTGGAAACCAATAGGGGTGGGTTGGATAGGTATGCTTTTGAGTCATCACTGCTGGGGATTACAGCATTGATTTACACATTGACATTCACTTTGGATGCAAATAGAATTAGAGAAGTTTCTTTCATCAAAATAAATTTTGGCAGATGTCCATTGAAAATTATTTTGGCATTTCTTTAAAATTTCAAGACATTAGAATTAAATGAAAAATCAGATTTAACGAACTAAAATCGGTCTAATTTAGTGTAATAAATGTCTTGAATGATGCTGGATAGTCATGCTCAAATTTTAGCATACTAACATTTTTAATTTTGTCAGTTGCCTGTTGCATTGCGTCACTGCTTGCATGCTGCAATAATACTTGTGGAAACATTTTTCATAACCACTATATTTCTATATATTCGGTTTGTTTTTATCATTAAAATGTTACATAAGCAGTAAAACTTGTAGAAGATAAGTTGGTATTTCATTCTATAAAGCTTTTTTTTTTTTAGCAAGAGTTATATTTATTTTATATCTTCATCTTTTAAACAATAAGAAATTGTCCTCAATTTTCTTGAGTACTTAATTTTTAAGTCTTTAAGATTTCAAGTGTGGCAATCTTACCAATCTTTAGCTGTATAGATTTCAAATGTGGCAATCTTACCAATCTTTAGCTGTATAGATTTCAAGGTGGACTTCATAGGCTGAATTTTAAGTATCATTCATAATTAGCCATGTCATTTTAATTAAAAATATGTCTGGGTAACAAAAGTAATGCAGATAAGTAGTAATTTATTGTTAAAACTTGTCACTTCCTTCTCTGACTCTTCACATCTGCATGTATCACTTACTTTGTGCTTGGTGTATTGGTCAATCCCTAATTTTTGAGAGATTTTTTTTAATTTAAAAATTGACCTATACATCAGCATCCAGTTGCCTATGATAAGTCTTTAGCCAGGATAAAAACTACAACTGCCATTAAACTTTTAATAGCTCCAACAATAATTGAGCAAATCGAGTGAAATTTTATCTTGTTATTTTGTAGGCCCCCCCTTTAGCTAATTTGAACTGATTTTGCATAGATTTGAATAGATTATCGATTCAGTTTAATGGCAATTGTATTTTTTTACCCTGGCTAAAGATTTATCATAGGCCACTGTATATAGTAATTGAAACTTTGCCTTGATACATTAGGTATAACGATTTGAAATGATAGTCATTCATACCAATTAAGTCTATCAGCAGTATATGTCCTTAAAAATTCAAGTTAACATCTACAAACAGTTAAGTTATTTCATAAGAATGTACATTTTTTAAAAACTTTGTGCAGATTGACATTGACATTGAGATTAAGTTAAGTGTTTATAATTTCATACAATTTGATAAAAGCATTCTAAATATTTCTGTTATAAATTTTATGAAAGTCTGATTCAGATCGTATCCTGGAGTCAGTGTATACAGCCTCAAAATATCTAAAGACAATGCCATTCTGTCTGTGATATAATCACTAAAAATATCAAATTTATTTTCCTCAATCTTTTTGTTTTAATGTTTTATGTTTTATTGTCAGTATACTTTATGGGTTAAGTATGTATTGTTTAATGAAAGCACTGTAAATATATGCTAAATTTAGTGTTTTAACAACTTCATATCTTTCATTGTAGCTTGAAAAAAGAGTAAAGCAATTGGTCTGTGGCAGGATGTTGTTGCTAAATTATCCAGTATGTTATTATAGACTGTTACTTTCCTCAGTCTAATTAAGTTGTTGTCATGACAACCTGATAGTGAAATACTGTAGTGATAGAAAGTAAGTTGGTTCCTTAAGTCAGTCTCCTTATAATGCATTGACTTGCTTGTAAATCTATCATAAACATCCAGATTATAATACTTCACTTAGTTCAAATGGTACACATGCTCCTCACATATATACTTAGATAAGCTTAATTTTCTTTTCTTTTTTTTTTGTAATATTAATTTTTGTACTGAAAATATTAGCTATCTCTCATTTATATATACTAGCTGAAAACCTGCACTATGGAGGGGTGGGGGTGTTCCAGTTAGTTCCTCCAGCCCCTCTAGATAATATTTGTACATGACCACCTCCCCAACCCTCATTGAAAAAGTAGGTAATTTAAAACACTGACTGGCTACTGCTGACAGAAAACGCAATTTTCAGGGAGAAACTTTATGACAGGTTAAGCAAATCATTATTATAAGATATATATAGTGTATTATAATGTTTGCCTGTTATACGAATTTCCAATATCCCATTTTATATATATTTCTATTTCTCTGATCTGATGATTATTGTGGGATAAGTATAATTCATATATACATTTATTAAAATATTAAAAAGCAGTTTTATTTGTAATAGATTTCTTTTGATTAATATGATGTTGGTATTATATTAATCAAAACAAATCTATTACAAATAATATTAGAAACTGTCACCAAAACTGTCAACATAGGTTTCTTCAGATTTTATCTATCACACATACGGCTGCCCCAATGGAGCTAGAGGGCTGAAAGTTTAAACATTTACTCCTTATGTCTAGAAAAAGGTGAGAGAAGTAATTTAATCATTGATCACCCCAATACGGCATACTGCCAAAAGACATTGGTTGCATGACGGTTTCTATTGAGTGACTAACCAAGCCTGTATATTATATTAATCAAAACAAATCTATTACGAATATTTTTTTTCCTTTTAACAGCACATGAAAAGTAAGTCTTTCCTAAGTGCAAAATTAGACACAAGCAGAATTTGAAGTTTGCTAATTTTATTTTCCAAGATGCTACCAGCTATTCCAGTTTTTCTCTTCTACTTATTGTTGGATACTTTTAATGATTCCATTTTTATCATTACAAACTGACAGCATCGATCTCTTGACCTTTTAAGTACTGAGGCCGTTTTAACACTTACAGTAGCTATTTACTTTTCTGTACTTTTAAAACGGATTCCCATCAGACACAAAATTAGTGCAATATCAAATATGGGGCACCAATTCTAATTAATGTAGATATCAGGGCTCCAGACTAACCTTTTTCACTACTGTCCCGGAGCCGTCCTGAAAAACAGTTTTAACCGTCCCGTAGGAAATGTAAACGGTCCCAAAATCAAAATGTTTGTTCTATAGTTGTTAGTAGCATAATAAAAACACCATTAAAATGTTGAGGAAATAAATAATTGCCAAACCTGGAGTTGACTTTGTTTTTCTACCATAACAAAAACAAAATGACAAGAACAATCTTCACCAAATTTTTTAAAAAAGAAGAAAAAAAAGATATCTACCCCAGACGCCTCTGGGATGGAAATGATTTAAAAAAAAAAAAAATCACTTCCATCCCAGAAGCGTCCGGGAAAGATATGTTTGTCCCGAACACATTTTTACTGTCCCCGGGGCAACGTTAATTTCGACCCCTGGTAGATATGTCTATACAGGTTTAGAAAGCACATTATTGATACAGATTTTAAAAAGACTTTTATATTAGAAAATTAGATAGCTAGCTGGAAAGCTATATTGATCTTCATAAGATGGCTGTACTTGATAAGCAAGTTAGAAACGTCAACCAAAACTGACAACATAGGTTTCTTCAGTTTTGCAGTAGGTCTGTCTGGCTGGCTGGCTATGTATATATGTATCATGTGTATAGGTTGCACCAATGGAGCTAGAGGGCTGACAATTTAAACATTTACTCATTTTTCTTCCCCAAAATTGTTTTTTAAAACAACGGGTTCAATTTAAGTTTATGCTAAATTGGTCACACTTGTTCTTTTTTGTTGAAAATTCTGACTTTTTTAGTGTTGACCGCCCAACAAAAGGTGAGAGAAGTAATTTATTCATTGATCACCTTTTTCCAATTTTTTAAATTGATCACACCCAACATGGCATGCTGCCAAAAGACATTGGTCATCTGACTGTTTCTATTGAGTGACTAACCAAACCTATCGATTCTTTGTATTATCTGATAATGGTAAATGACATTTGATATAGCCTTAGATTTTACAAGTGTGAAAGACTTGGATAAAGTCTACATATCTATTAATGGAGTCACCCTTTTGTCAGCTCAATTGAAGAACTAATGACTAATACAAAATTTACTACCCTTCTAGTAGAGGTGCAATGATTCACTAGTACATCAGTATATTGCGATATTTTTCAATTTAGTGATACATAACATTTTCATAATGATACTGACAATTTATTTAAAATGTTTTTCTGAAGTTTTTTTGTTTTTTTTTTTGCTAGAAAGAAAAAAGACCAAATTTTTGTCTAAAAAAAACAAACAAATTTTCATAATATTCAAATGGTTCTTCGGATGATTGAACTCCTTCTTGTTTGTGTTTCAGCCAATCCATTCTTCTGCCTTTTTCAGGTGTAAAATCCGAGTGTGATGGGGTAAACAGAAGTTTTATTTTTAAAGAGGTTAACCCTTATAACGCAAGGCCGGTTCAACACAAACAACAAGGAGTTCAATCGTTAGAAAAACCATTTGAACATTAATGACCCTTCTCAAAACTATAGAAAATTTTCATAAATTACAACTGACTGTTACAAAGTTTTATTTACTATTTTCCGGCGTGGCAACTTGGCAACACTGTTCTCCCCTGGCCCTTCAAAGGGGATGCAATATAGGAGAGATAATGCTTGTGTTGATATTAGCAATCATCTCTCAGTGCAGAACAGGTGGGTAAGGAAAGGGAGTAATGTGGCCAATTATCCATTTTATAGACTAATGTCTGTTGCTTTTGGGTATCTGTACATTTGACTGTACTTAGATTAATTAATAAACAAAAAATACAGCAGGTTTTCAATTTCATCATTATTACATAAAAACATTTCACGGTTTCCATGCTTGTATCATAAAGTCCATAATTCCCCTCAATATTAAAAAAGAATGTCCTAAATAGATTAAACTCACTTAAAAGATTCACATAAACTTTTTTGTTTTACATACCATCAATGTAAAATATTTTAAAATTAATAATTAAAACATATTAATCGAAAAAATAATTAAACAATGCAGTGATTCTGTGTATATTGCAGTTTCTATTTTTCTAATCAGCGAATTAGCCTTCATTGGGTTAATTTGGGCTTTTTAAATAAATCTTATATTGTGAGTTAAATATTATATTGTATTGGGGGAAAATGTATCGTTGCAGCCCTACCTTCTAGTAATCCATAAAAGAGTATATATTAAATAGTTCAGTTTATATTTTTGAAAAATGTTTATCATGCAAGTTAATTTTTATACTCCCGGGTAGGAATCAGAACCAGAAAATATAGCAATTTACCAAATGAGCCATGATACCCACATGTATATTTATTGCAATCTTGAAAACAACTCGAATCTTGTCAGGTTTGCGTCTGTTGCAAAGTGGAAGCCACATCGGGTTGAACTCCGCACTTGTCTGACTAATGCATTTAGTCAACATGTTTATGAGCTGCTTCTTTGATTTTTCTCTGCTTCCAACATTGTTCTGTCAATAATCTGGACTTTCTCCCAGAGAGGAAGATGGTCGCCTCCAGATGTGGTCGGCCATAGATATAATTAGAAGCTATTGCCATGGGGGAATTTCAAGCTCTTTTGAAAATGAATCCCTGAAATGTCATTCATTGGATATGACTTGACACAAACTGTGTCACTCTCTGTTACCACATTTAATATTCATATCCAAAATCTAGGTATGCTGCACATTATAATACTAGAGTAATGTTACCCTAATGGCGTGTGCTTAAGTAAAAAGTTGGCAACTGTCCTGCATAATAACAAACATCTCCTTTTGTTGGAGCAGTTTTAAATAGATCTGTATCAACCGTTGTTTGAAGTTGATTTATTTGGACTATTATTCTCCATCTTTGTGTTTTGAGACATAGATTTTATATTCTTTCATCATCCTCATCAGGTGATGTAGTATATAGCTATGGAGAATTCGGAATATAAATAACTTTCCAACATTGATTAAAAACTTCTGCCAAATTATCATAGAATAATTAGTCTTATACTCAAGAGAATCAACTTTTGTCCAACAAATGGGCCATGAATCATTTGACTACAAAGCAAGTCTTTGAAGCTGAGTGATGAGATACTGAAATCATTGTGTGAGTCTGAATTTGGGTTTCTTTGCTACCAGATTAGATATTTACAAGTAAGTCTTTAAACTTAGCATTATCTTTTATGTATTTACATCTTTGCATAGTTTGATGCTAAAGTTTACAAAGAAATATCTACACAACTATATAGAACACTCATGAATACTTATATATATGCATCTTCTATATGAACCACTAAACAGATCCATTAAAAAAATTCAGCTCTTAATCTATTTTGCTCAGTTATTTTTAAGTGAATATTTATCATATTAATTAATTATCTCTACCAATGAGGTTGGAGAGGTATGTGTATTCTGTCGTGTCTGTCTTTCTCAAAAAGTACTCAATGAATTTTAATGAAATCTTGTGGAAGAGTGGACAATGGGCTACGGAAAAAGTAATTAAATTTTGCAGTGGATCCATTGACATATACCTACGATGTAGGGAAGGTAATTGTGCATGGATTCACTGCCAAATTTAAGCACTTCTTCCGTAGCCTAGTGTTCACCTTTCCACAAAGTCTCATTGAAATTCATGGAGTACTTTTGTACTTTTCAGAGAGGTATGTGTATTCGGTCATTTCAGTTTTCTCCAAAAGTACTCAATGAATTTCAAAATTAATAAGACCTGTTAATCATACTAAGACTTATTCAAGTTTACATTTCAAGATTGATATTTGTTTTAACCATTATGTTTTGGTCTGTTTACAACAGTGGTTCCCAACCTTTTCAAGTCATTCCCCACTTTTGTCAATAAGATCACTAGTATTCTCACCTTCCATTTATTAAGTTGCAACAAAGAATAATTTTGAATAACTTTATTTTGTCTATAATTAGACAGCTTCATACTAAGAATTAAAAATCATTTGAAATTCCAATTTATTATTAAAAAAAATCAGAATTTTGCTATTGTAACTGATATACACATCAATGTGATCTCTGTTCTTGTTTTATTGCTACTAGTTCTTCGATGTGTGGGTCTATTAGTGAGAGAACACATCTTAAATCATTCTCAACTTGTAGCTTATTTCAAGCCTTCGACTTGATAGATAGAAGTGCAGAAAACCCTATATCTAGACTGGACTTTTATTTTTACCTAATAACCTTATTACCCACTTGGACTACCCAAATTCCCCGCTGGTTGGGAACCACTGGTTTACAACAATGAGGAAACCCCTTTTTATGTATCTTTATCAATATTTCAAGTTAATGATTGATTTGAAGAAATTTGTATAAATTTTTCACCAATTTTACAAATGAAACATTTTGGGAGACTTTAATCCCTTAGAATGCTAAAAAGGGACTGACTACAATATAAGACAGTAAGCACTGTGTGAAGGAGTAGGCGATGTTTCTGTGGACAGCTGCTTTGAACTCAGCTTTTACATTAGTTTCTACTTTGGGAGCTCAATGAAGTCTGGTTCTTGGTAGCCAATAGCAATAAACCTAAACATCAAATAGACCTGCTCTAACCTATTATGCAGCTAAAGGGGAATTCTTTGCCCATAATATTGAAAATCTTATTGCCACAAAAAGGCTATAGAAAATATATGCATATACCTTTCCCTTTCCTTTCCTTATGTTTATGTTCAGCACCCTGTGTAATGTGAGTCATTTGGATAGCCTTAAAATATTTACACAAGACGCTTATTTTTTACAGTTTATTTTTGGAATGGTGATTTCTTGTAATAAAGTCGTAATCTTCAAAAAATCATATCATGATTATTTGTTTTTTGGTATAGGTCAGTGGTTCCCAACCTTTTCAAGTCATTCCTCACTTTTGTCAATAAGATTACTAATTCCTCCTCTTCCATTTAAGTGAGTTGCAACAGTGAATAAGTTCAAATAATTATTTTATTTTGTGTATAATTAGACAGCTTTATAATAAGAATTAGTTTAATTTTATAGTTATTCAGCTGTTGTTGTGTATTTTTTACTCAAAGAAAGCAAGTGAAAATAATTAGGAACACATAATTTGAAATTAAAAAAAAACTTGGACTACCTACCCCCTGCCTCCCCGGGAACCACTGGTATATGTTGTTAGAGTATTATTTTAAAACCAAACAAAACAAAAAATTCAGTGATCATATCTTATTTATAATCTATGGTTTCAACAGATAACAAGCTATTTTTGTTTTTTCTACTTCTACATAGCTAAGAAAGAAATGTCAATTAACTCCTATCATTGGCTTTTAAAATGTATTAACATTTTGCAAATGGTAAAATGAACCTAGTAATCCATGTTTCAGTTTTAAAATAACTGCAAATTTCTGTCAAAATAAAATTTTCTCTTAATTCTAATAATTCAGCTTTTATTTGCAAACAATTATTAAATCCAACTATTAGTTGCTTTTTTGAAAATAATTCTCTTGTGTGTAAAGTAGGAAGCATAAAAGTTGGATTGGTATGAAACCTGGTCCAGACCTTCGGGTGAACTATCCTCATCTTCCTCCTGCTGCTACTACTAACACAGATGGTGGACACATCGTTGAACTTATGGTTCTTGTTTTTAAACATATTTCCTAATCTGTCCCCGTTAAAACGATGCAACTTTTAAATGGGAACTTGTTACTTTTTAATTCATTAAAAAGATATATTTTTAACATGGGCCAAATTTTATATTAAATCTTATTGCACTATTCTCTTGCTACTTCAATAAGCAAAACTTGAATTTCTTAAAATCTCTTCCCTATTGTCTATTTCAAATTGTGTTAGTAAAAGAAATTGATATTCTGCTCTAAGATTTTCTATAATTGAAGTTACACATTAATCCCTGATTGGTAAGCACATAAATATTTTCTAATTCAAAATTCCGATTAGCTGTGTCTTACATACATCATTACTTTCTATAGTTTTGAGAAGGGTCATTAATATTGAAATGGTTCTTTGGACGATTGAACTCCTTCTTGTTATTTGTGTTGTAAACATGATGTTTTGGCTGATCCATTCTTCGGCTTTCTTCAGGTGTAAAATCCGAGTGTGATGGGTTAAGCAGAAATTATGTTTAAAGGGGGGTAGCCCTTATAGCCTATGGACCTGGTGTTTCTGTGTCTTTGTCCTGGCGGGTATAGATTGGTTGAGAAGTGGAAGCCACATTGGATTGAAATCCGCACTTGTCTGGCTAATGCATTTAGTCGACATTTTGATGTAAGCTGCCTCTTGAACAAAGACACAGACACACCAGGGCCATTCGCTATAAGGGCTACTCCCCTTTAAACATAATTTCTGTTTAACCCATCACACTCGGATTTTACACTTGAAGAAGGCCGAAGAATGGATCAGCCGAAATGTTGTGTTTACAACACAAATAATAAGGAGTTCAATTGTCCGAAGAACCATTTCAATACATCATTACTTGTTTTAAATGCTTTTAATAAAGATTAGTGTTATTTTTCATGTTGAGTGATCATGTCTCTGAAACACTTCACATACTCATACATTTAAGATGGACATAATAAAACATTGAGTGTATATTTATAATAGTTTTGAAGATCAGGTAAAGTGTACAGATTTGACTTTTTAATACAACTGTATTTTTAAAAATTGACAATTTGAACAGCTAATTTGGAAGATTTGGTTTTTATTTTTATAAAAGAAATTATTAATAATTCAACATCCTTTTACCTTTGATAGGTAGTCTAGTTCCCACATCTGCAACTCTTTTGTTCTACTCTGCTTTGATACCCTAAAATTCTCAAGAATTAGACAATTTATTTTGGGAACCATTATTAGCTAATATTATTAATCTCTATTAGCATTGTTACCTGTTGCAATTAGTTTGGATTGCCTGGCATAATTTCCTTTTGTTTTTATTACTTGTACTTGAGTGACTATAGATATTTACTAAGCTTAACATAGTCCTGTACAAGACCAAATGTAGGAAAATGGGAGTAAGATTGTGTTGCTCTAATCATCGAAATAGAGAATGCCTGCCTTGAAAATAAGCATTCAAAATCCTGATTTATTTGGGCTTGATCACATATCTCTGGTGCTGGTGAGAAATACACAAGCAAATGTATAATAGTTGTCAAAAGGAGCTTGAAATTATACAAGGAAAGAAAGTGGCAACTCGGACATCTGGAGCTTGAAATTACACAAAAGATGTCTGAGTTGCCACTTTCTATCCTTGTATAATTTCAAGCTCTATTATACACTTGCTTGTGTGCCTACTTGTATATAAAAGATTGATTGTGAATACTTTGTAAAACAAGGGCCATACTTTTTATATCTGCCACTGCCTGACACGCATTAAAAATATATAGATGCAAAATCCATATCTGACAACTTTCCTGCCACATGTCAATGAATTATTTCAATCAAAACCTCTACCTGACACTTTCCTAAAATAAAATAAAACAAGTCAGCCGTCAAAAATAGATTGGATAATTGGGACTGATTTGACCGATCACCGGTAAATAAGCTAATATTTGTTAGCTTTGTACTTACCGTATTTACAATGTGATCTCGAATATAATTTTTGTAGCTAAAAATCAGTAATATATGTTAATTCTTTTTTGAACACTAATATGTTACCCATCAATTTTGACCCTGTGTCCCGCACTATTTATTTTTTGAATTTTTAAAAACATACTTGCTAAAACATTTGTCTCTCTACTCCTATTAGTTCCTATTTTTTACTTACTTAGTTCACTAATTATGATTATTTATGTAAAATTCCTTTTAAGTCAAACAGTAACAAATAAGACACCATCAGATTCAGAATTGGACATTCTTTATTATGGCATGCATAACAGTTTTGTATTAGTCAACATTATGGAGAATGAACACTTGAGAAACAGGGAAAGATTAGCGTTACTGTGACATTTTCGCCCCAAAAAACTGACTGCTTGGACTACCTAGTCACATACCGACAAATATTTGGTGAATTATAGTAGGAGTTTTAAAATAACTTATTTTTAATTTTATTTTCTCCCTTTTCAATTTTATGTAAAGAAAAATGTCTGTATGATATATTCATTATAAATGGGTGTTCTATCTGATACCAACATATCTCTTATTATTTTCGGACTGTTTTCCTCATCTCAGTTCATCTTCTGAACACATTTTGGCCGTTGTACCCCACAGTGCCTTCTTCAGGTGGATGTCATGGGTGGTGATATTTCGGAAAGCTGAGATGGTGATCATCGCTGTCAAAGTGTTCAGAAGATGAACTGAGATGAGGACAACAGTCCGAAAACACTTAATTACATAATGGTAATCCCTCATCTAAAAGATTCTGACAGTAAATATCTATTATAGTTAGTCCTTAAGGCATTATAGATCAACTTCATTATTTTAAACTAGTTAGAAGCAGTGGCATGTATAGAGCCTCTCTATCTATCTGTATATAAACTTACCAATATAATATACACGTATGATTATAAAGATAGTTTGTGATTAATTACAATCTAATCATGTCTTTCATAGCATGTTTGATTTTTGTTTCAGCTTTGTTCTAAAGATATTAGCAGAGAAATGTGCCTGTAACTATAATAAGAACCTCATTGCTGTTTACATATTGAAAGTACTTTTAATATTGGAAGTGTCCCAGTTGTTGAAAGTAAGTTGCAGGAAGTTACATGACCACTATTTCCTGAAAGTGAGCTCAGCTAGCAGGAAGTTGTTTACACCCAGCTTGCTATCACCACACAGGTGATCCTTTGCTGTAAACTATGCTTTTTAAGTGTGCAGTATTCTCTGCTCACTTAGCTATAACTGTCGAAAGGAAATACCAGGAATTGATGGTCACTTAGGATTTCAATCTCTTAGATTTTTGGCACTTTCATTAAGATTGTTAGAAACCATCAACCAAAACTGTCAACATAGCCAGCCAAACCAGCTTAAAAATTGAAGAAACCTATGCATGTATTACACGTACAGCCGCACCAATGGAGCTAGAGGGCTGAAAATTTAAAAAATTTACTCCTTATTATGTCTAGAAAAAACATTTTTTTTAACCCCTGCCCAATAGGTTTTTAGTGGGGAGTTCAGTTTGCAATGTAATTTTATGGTAAATTGGCCCTTTAGTTTATGTCTGGCAGCATTCACACTTTTTAAAAAAAAATTCGGCCTTTTTTTTTTTTTAGTGATCACTGCCCATTAAAAGGTGAGATAAGTAACTTATTCATTGATTACACGTTTTCCAATTTTTTAATTGATCATCCCCCAACATGGCACGGTTTTTATTGAGTGACTAACCAGACCTGTTCACTTTCATTCTTTTCACACTTGGTATCTTTTTAAAAATTGTTACCACAAAAAGGTTTCTATCCATGTATTTATCATAATTTGGAAGTATTTTTTGCCATAAATTTTATGGCAAAAAATACTTCCAAATAATATAACTGAATTTATGTTACATATATTCAGTGCTTAAACTATCCTACTATAATTTACCAAATGTCTGTCTGTATGTGACAACCTAACGCAGGAACCACACAACATATCCCATGAAGATTTCTGTGTGTACTATTGGGACCCCCGGGCATGGTTTTAGTAAGTTATTTTTTGAAAATTAAAAAAAAAAAGTGTAGAGTCTGCAGTTGCGCTTACCCTGATAATAATAATCTTATCTATATAATACTAAAAGTCTGATTCTTTTTATCTGTCTGTGACCTAAGTAGACGAACCAATGCATTGTAGCGAGAAGTCTTGAATTAAGGTAACCCTAAAATGTGCTAACTTGAAGTTAATGCAAAAAAAGTCTGGGTGATCCGTAACTGAATGATAAGTGTTAGATCTGCATTTGTACTTACCCTGATAATAATGATCTGATTTCTATCTATAATACTAAAAGTCTGAATCTGTTTATCTGTATGTGACCTTTAAGTAGTCAAAATGTTTCGTCGTAGCCTGAGGTGTTGAATTAAGGTACCTCTAAAAAAAAGGTTTTGATCTCTTATTGGAGCAAAAGGCCCCATTTGGGCCTTCTGCAGGAACTAGCAGAAAACACGTCCATAGGGCAGATTTTCTGCTAGTCATAATAATTGCAGTGTTCACTTCAGCATATTCACTGACAACAAGTTACTGATAGCAATTTATCAACCGAGATGTACAATTCACCGACTTACAATTCACCGACTTACAATTCACCGACTTACAATTCACCGACTTACAATTCACCGACTTACAATTCACCGACTTACAATTCACCGACATGCATATTTACTTACAAAAAGGTTAAGAATTAAAAAGAATTTACTGGAACAAAAATATATTAAAGATTTAGCAATCGTTGCGTAGAGTGCCCATGCCGTTTCCAGCTATTTATGTACTCTTCAAACTTTTGACGAAAAAGTGATACGTGACGAAAAGTTAAAAACTTGTATGAGAGTTATTTTTATTGTAAGAAATCTGCCAGCTCCTGTTCAGTTCTACTTCATCCAATTTCTGTTAAATAATTTTTCAGCATAAATGACATTATTCTCAGTTTATACCTTTTGTATCTAAGATGTATATTTACAAATCTTTTTTTTTCTTTTAGAATTGTAAAATGTATTTATGCCTAGATTAGGATACACAAATATAGGTCCAAAGAAGGCTCAGACATTCTTGACAGAAATGTGATATTGATAAGATTAAATGTTATAGTGTCCAGTATTGCATGACATGCTAAGATACAATTTTATAGACAAGAATGTCTGCTATTTGTCCTATTTAATCAAGCATAAAAATATAAGTTGAAAGGAAGATTTGATTCACTTATGTTAGGAAATATGTTGAAGTTTGTCAATTATTGATGCTCTGTGTTGAACCATGACATCTCGAGTGTTTTCTTTATTAAGTTCACCATTAATAACTCTTTCTCTGATATAACTGACATCTTTCAAGGCTAACAATTGATAGAGCAGCCATTTGTGCAGTTATTACCTAGGTATGTAAGGCAGTTGTGAGAGAGTGAATTGCCTAGGTAGTCACCCACTCTTTTCTGTCTACCTTAATCGCAGGCTAGTGACAAGACCATTGTCCAGATAGGTCAGTGCATGGGGAACTTGATTTTGTTTTTTGCCTTTGCTAAAGACATTACTGCAAAAGTGATACAAGTGGTCTCAACTGGAATTTGAATCAGGTTTACTAGTTTCATTTTCTGAGCTTAAAATCTTATGCCACCCTGCATTTCTCTCATTCATTATATATGATTTCATACACAT
>VCCN01002867.1:1167246-1185810 GCA_006491835.1 Architeuthis dux
ATATATCCTATAACTGCAAAAGTAAACATTGGAGTTAACATTTGCTTGATTCTGATATTCCTATAACTTATTTCATAACACTATTCATTGATTTTAAAAAAAAGTGAATTGTGGTTGAATGTCATGTCATTGGGAAAAGTAGGTGATACAAGTAACACTAAACTTACTACTGAAGGAGAGAAATGAGGAAGTGTAAGTAAAATATTTTTCTTATATGGAAAGAATTGAATATGAGTTGGGAAACTACTGCTGAAAATATTTGCACACTAGGGAAATCTTAGAAATTTGAAAACATTGGACATTTCCTATAGACAGCAATTATAATTTTTTCTATCATCTTTCTCTTGAACATAAACATAACTAAAACTGCTGTTTTCTTTTAAAAATAAGAATAGAATATCCACGAGACTGGGAATTTTTACATACCTAATTGTATGCAAATTATGTGTTAGACTAGGACACTTGAAATGAAAATGTATTTCCTTGTGAAATTCTAGTAATGTTTCTCAATTGTAAATATTCTTACTAGGAACCTGCCATCTTTTTATTGCTATGTTTTTTACCAACAAGAATATTAAATTACATTTAGTTTTAAATTGAGTATTTAAAAAGATATATAGAATTCCAATCAAATTTAATGAAAGAGTTATTAGAGATTTATTTGATATTGTCATTTAGTCTTTGTGTCTAGATCTGTCTTCAGGTTAAGGGTTGAGAAAAGGATGAACTGTGTAATGATTTTGAAGTGGAATTCCTAACATTATATGATCAGATAGTGTTACCTGATGGTCAGAGATTTACTGATTGAAACACTATAAACTGCCTCCTCCTCTCCTTTATCTTCAACTATCAGTCATAAGAATAGCTCTTTATTCTATAATTTATTCCCTAATAAATTCCTCAAATATAATCTATCAAAAAGTATAAATGTTGTTTTTGTTGTTTATTTGTTCTTCCAGATGCCAGAATGAGTAAAAACGTTTTTGAGGGTTAGCAGAAAAAAAGAACTTGGTTGGCAAATTCTTTTTCTTTATCTCTTCTCACATAAGAAACCAGGCCTTGAAAATACCACCTGCTATAGATAAGAAGAGCTCTAATTCTATTTACCCACCTTGGGATGTTGTTTAGCTAGAATGCTACTCCCTGAAAGAGCAGTTAAAAGTTAGGAATAATCTTAATGAGGTGACTGTAAACTGAACAGTATATAAGTTGACAGTGGAGAGATGTAAGGGTTGAAGTTTTGAGTGTTTGCTCATTTTTTACCCTGTGCCTATCCATGGCAACACGGATATATCATGCACGTACATTGGTTAATGTAGGCATTACATCAGAGCTTTCCAAACTGTCGTGACATTTTAGTGTGTCGCTAAATTAAGTATAATATTGAATATCTTTCAAAAGATACTTTTCCTGACTCAGTTGAACTGTTGGGATGATATTTAGCTTGTCTAACAAAACTCAGGTAATATGTCACAAAAAATGTATTTAAAAAAATTGTCACCCATGCCAAAGGTTTGGAAAGCTTGGTGTTACATATACATGCGACCTGTCTTATTTTATTCATCTATATGCTCTTATTTGGCACCAACACAATCATCTTTTTTGCAGATGTATTTGCATATTTTGGTTCTTTTACTTGGTTTCATCTTGAAACACACACAGCTTTTTTTTTTCTTTCTCTCTGTAAAAACACGACTATATTTAACGCTAATTTCATTCCACAAACCATTTTACTGTTTCATCTTATTGACGTGTTTGTAGATATCTTCATCTTGTCTGTTCATTGATTTAGGCATCCTGTTCATTGAACCTAATGCTCTGGGAAACATTATTTTATAAAGGGAAAACTGTTGAGCTACTGTCAACAATTGGTACAATTCTAGTCCAATATAATGACATAGGATTGTGGGTTTTTGTTGTGTGTGTACATTATTTTTTTTCTTGCATGAAACTAAGAGTTAATAGGAATTTTTAATAAATCTACTTTCTATATTTTTGTTGTGCGTGTGCATTCCCTACTGCACCTCCTTTTAATCTCAAAGAAAAGGGCTTTATATATATTATCAACAAGTTTGGTCTTCACCACGTTTTTATTAAATTTGACTAGTTTTTTACCTTCAACCTAATTTTGACCCGAATTAATAAGTTGTATAAAACAACTAAAATTAGGAAGAAGGTAAAAACTAGTCAAATTTAATAAAAAAAAGTGGTGTGTACAATACTTCATCCAATAATAATAAAGATTGATTTATAAAAATGACTAATAGGTCTCATATGTAAAAACAACATGAATATGGTGCAGAGAGTCGGTTGTAGGGAGTGAGTTTATAAGTGTAAATCAGCTTCTGCTAATCCATGAAGTCTTTGTGGCCAATAAACTAGTCTCCCTCTGGCAATGAGGGTGTGAATTCGATTCTCTCCGAAGACTTACTCTTTATTTCTGATTGCGCTGTTATTCGTTGCTATAGAAACAGTGGCCCAAATTAATAAGTTGTATAAAAACAACTAAAATACAGGTTGAAGGTAAAAACTAGTCAAATTTAATAATAAAGTTTGGTCTTATTAGAAATAAACAAGTTTTACGGCAGTATACATTATTTTAACTTACTATGTAAGTAGTTTGGGAACTATGGTGATTTATATTTCAGTTTTTATTTTCTATTTTTGTCACAAAAATCTGTAACAATAGGAAAATTACTTTTTAAAAGAATAATCGGTACAAAAGTATTTAAATGTTTTCAAAGATGGTATGTATAATATTTCTCATGAAAGCCACAGCTAAAATGTCTTGTATTAGGAAATTTTCTAATTTAGATGATGTTAATTTGTATGTTCTAAAATTTTCCAATAAAAAAAAAAAATGATATAAAGTAGTTCTTCAGTATTACTTATGGACTTAATTTTAGTTATTACATTTTTGGCATTAGAATTGTTTTCAAGAACACAAAGTTTACTAAAATATTTAAATTAACCATGCAAGAATACTTAGTGAAGCGTTCATCTTTGGTTGGCTAGTCTGGCATTCCTTTCCAAGCAACTGCTCTTAATAAGTAGCTAGTACTAGTTCAACTACACATAACTCGCCTTGAAATAAAACACTCACTAAAGTTTATAAATTTTGTATTTCATTTATTCAAATTAAAGTTTCCTTTACAAATTAGATTAATAGTGTATTTGTGTGGTGCTTCAAAGTCTCAGATTTTATGATTGGGAGTTTGTAAAAACTTGCTTTGTAGAACTAGAAGGTAAATTACTGCCAGATTTGATCAAATTAGGGGAGTCATAAAGTTTGGCTGGCGTACGCCATTATGAATAATTACATTTCTTCTGTAGATCTTAGTTATGTTTGAACCCTTTTAAATACATTCCTTTTGTGAGTCTATATTTTCACTTATTTTCCAAAACTTTCAAACTAATCACAAAAAAACTTAAAGCTCATACAGCTGTAACAATTATTTGTTCTACTTTTTACTAATACCAAATTTGTAGATACAGTACTTTAGTCAGGTTGAAATTGAGTACATATTATATGAATGTCTATGAAGCATGTTGTTTTATTATTATTATTATTTATTATTAGTATTAACAACAGCATTGCAGTGTTACAGTTGTATTATGTATATTGACAGGTGATGACCTGCCTTATCACTTAATTCCTTATTTCCAAGTTTAGTATAACTGACATTTCTTCTCATTGATGGTCCGTCTTGTTCCAGGGCTGCACATGTACAGGAGAGAAAAGTCTGTGGTGGGAAATAAAACAGTTTGTCCATACAGAAGAAAGGCTCTCCCACGTGGTCAGAGATAAAGACGACAAAATTCATTCATTTCAAGGAAAAATGAGGGTTCCTTTTATTTCCGTTGATAAGCTTTGATGCAGGGCCGGTTTGTGGATCAATCAGGGCATTGAATTCTGTTTCATTGAAATTTTCCTAATGTTACTGAAGGGCTGACAGTGATGATAGCAGTTCAAATCAGGCCGCATTTGTTTCTTCCTCCCATTCTCTCCAACGGGTGAGGAGTGAAACCAATCACTTTTGACCTGTCGCTGCTGTGTGCCCAACTGATACCCGATTTAAAATCATGGTGCACCCTTAGATATACTCTGATTGATCGAACGCTTTCTCTTTGTTCTCTTGGTCAGCCATTTGACCTATTTTCTAGCCCTGAACCTGATAGGACGTTTTTCTTCTCTACCCTCCTTCCCCCAGCAAGCGAACACATGACCAGAGTGTATTTCATTGCACAAGTCATCTGCCACATTACCAAATTACCGGTCAATTTTACTAAAAAGAATTGGGTATAACCTATGTTTTACTTAACCTGCATTTACTTTGAACTATTTTCTTGCTAACCGTATTGATTGATTATAAATTTAAATTATCGATCAAATTTTTATCTCAAAATTCCTTCTTAAACTGGGTGTTTTTGAAGCTGCCCAGTTAATGCTTACCTCACTTATATGAGGTGTGGCTATTAAATAACGAGACTTGGTTTATACAAGTTGAACCACAGTGTGCATGTGTGAACCATGTGGTATACATTGACCAATTAGCAAGCATAAACGAGTTTTCCATTCCCTGTTATGCATTGCTTGAAGTAGACATGTTTTTCTGATGTGTTATAAAAATGGTCAGTTCAAAAATTGAGTAACGCATCAATTTGAAATATTTGGTAAACTTGAACAAAACGGCCACAGAATCTTTTTGTAGGCTAACTGAAGTTTTATGGGGAAGAATGCAAGTCACATGCATGTGTGTTTGAGTGGCATTGCTCGATTTTTGAACTGACAATTTTATGACACGTCGGAAAAAACATGTCTGCTTCAAACAATGTGTAACAGGTTTATGCTTGCACATTACCATGTGGTTTGCGCATGCACGCTGTGGTTAGACTCACTTAAGCCCAGTCTTATTATAACCACACCTCGTAGTTGTACTATCTTTATACCTCTGTTGCAGCTATGTAGGATTTTCCTGTATGCAAATTTGCACATTTTTTGTTTGTTCTTTTTACTTATTCTAACTTGTTAGACTTGTTTCTTCATTTTCTGTCTGCATTATTAAGTCAATCTAATTGCTTCAGATTCTGATTTAAGCATATGTATCCAGTAGGACTATCTTAGTTGCAAAGTGTTTAGATGTATGGTTAATGTGTATAAACAATATTTGTAACAAACTGGAAATTGCATTTTCCAAATTTAAAAAAATATGATTTTCTTCTGCTAGATGAATTCATTGAAAAAATGTCATGCTGACACATTACAAGTAAAAAGAAAACCTGAGAAAGATAATGTCAATTGTATTTTTGAATCAAATTCATTTTTACAATTTAACTAGCCGTTTTACCTACTGTTATGCTTTGGTGCAATTTTCACAATTTAACTATGCATTTTACCTACTGTTATGCTTTGGCGTAATTTTCACAATTTAACTATGCGTTTTACCTACAGTTATGCTTTGGCGCAATTTTCACAATTTAACTAGCCGTTTTACCTACTGTTATGCTTTGCTCACATCAATATATTTATGACCAAATTTTTGCTTTGAAGAAGAATCTAAAATCTATAAGGAACAATTCAGTTCTCAGATTTAATCATTATTTTATGCCATTCATATATTTTACACATATAAGTTTCTTTGCCTATACCATTATATTTAGTGAGTTGATTTTAATAAATATTTCAAAATCTATTTTAACTCTTCAGTATTCAATGGGAGAAAGGTTGCCTAGTGTAAGGTTTTCATGATTGTGTATATACACGTTTAGATTAACTATTGGGAGTGTGTGTGTGTGTGTGTATATATATATATGTAATACAGAGGAAGCTGCTTATTGTGATCACTTTAGGACAGGATCTATTAGATAATAACCAGCAAAGGATATTAAAATTGGAACAATTTACATTCATTGTTATAAACAACTTTACATTATAAAAAATTAATATGAAATTAACTCTTGATGTCATAAACCGCTTGATACTGGTCCTTGATAGTGGAATTCTTCTGTGGCGGAAACAAACTTTCTTAAAATTATTATGACAGATGGAATAAAAAAAAAAATAAGCAAAAAATTTACCTAAAGTTGAAAGGGGGGTAACTTTGATCAGTAGTTATTACCTTGATATTAATATTTAAATTTTCTTGCATGAAACTAAAGAGTTAATAGGAATTTTTAATAAATCTACTTTCTATATTTTGGGTGTGTGTGAGAGAGTGTTGTGCATTAGTAACTATATGGTTTCTGGCCCTTCAGGACAGGAAACTGACAACTGGTGCATGGGGAGGTGTTTTCCAAGTAGTACCTCTCCATTGCACTGGTAGGGGCAGGAGCACATCCTGATGTCTGCAGTAGGAACTGGGCAATTTCTGGATGACTGATGCTACTATAAATATACACCTTGAGTCATGTGCTGCATTGGGTGGGTATATAGATTACTCTACACTAAAATAGACCATGTTACATTTTGCTATTGGAGAATAAATACAAACTTCATATAGTGTGTGTGTGTGTGTGTGTAATATATATATATATATATATATACACACACACACCATATGCATTAATGCTCAGTGATAGTCTGATATATATATATAGGGTTCATTATGAAAATCTATATATGAAACCAGCAGTACGGCTTGTAATGAACCATTAAAATTGATTCCCATATATATATATATGTATGTATGTGTGTGTGTTTCAATATGGAATATTAGCTCCAAAGGATAGTGTTAATTATAAAATCAACTTTTTCATATGTCGAGCCGAGCACTCTGATGAAATGTTTTTTACAACATATATTGGATTTCTTATATATGATTTGTATTTGTTATAATACAACTACTACTATATATATGTGTGTGTGTGTGTGTATAATCGGAAATCATATGCATTCATGCTCTTGGTGATAATTTGATGTGTGTGTGTGTATATGTTTCTGTATACACATACACAAGTATAACTGCTTATTTCATATATTATGCTAGTGTTTGTTTTGATTGTATGATCTGGGGGAGAGAGTTAGCCAGCCTGCTGACATTCTCTGGTGCCAAGCACTTATCATCAAATTGGCCGGATGTTAGTGTTACTGCATTACAGTTGTCATAACTTGTTTTTGTTTTAGTGTTTCAAATACCCAGCTATTGTGTCTGCAATCCATCATGTAAAAGCTATAAAGATTATGCTTTAAAGTTTCTTAACACATTTAAGTAATCCTAATTCTTTTCTATGTATGTTTATTAAATGAGCATACCAATACCTATATCTTTGGATTACTTAACTGCATCACTTTAAGAGTACTTGCAGCTTCTTCTCTGCATACTTGTTAGGGATAACTTAGTAATGGACTTATTAAATATTCTTGATTTATTTGCAATAAATGTGTAAAATATTTAAACCAGAATTTGACCATTAGATTTTGGTCATTAACTTTAACAATATCAAAATGCATTGGAATGTAACCAGAAATGATAGATCTTGACAATGACTGTCAAATGACAAAATTTTGTGTTTTCAGGTTAATATCAGTCCTTGAAATTAATTTGTATTGATTTCAGGATGTTGAAAACTCGCTATCTAAACTTTAAAAAAAAAAAAAGAAGAAAAAAAAGGCATGTTCAATACTTAATATAATTCAGAAAATGATTATTTTACTTTTAGTTTTTGTACAATTGAACACTCCTAAATTTCTATTTCTAGGATACCCTAACATGGTTTTGTCATGGTTCTCTTGAACAAACACTTTGTGTTGTTGTGTTCTGACCATTTTTGACCAGGCGGATGTAGATGTGTCGCCATAGCCAATGGGATTTTACCTCATAAGGCTTGGTACTGCTCTGTGTAGTTAAGTGGGCACATGATTTGCCCTGAGACCTCAAGACCAGCACTCTTATGTCTTTGCGACAATAGTCGCAATGACTAAGAGAATTCTTTAGGTGCTCCTAATACCATAAGAAATGCAAAGAATGACTTTTAGGCGTCTTGCTGTTAGCACTGTTACAGGATCTACCGTAAGATCGGCCATGGCGGTAAAACAGAAAAACAGCCAAACTTGGGTGGGAAAAATGGACCAAATAATAGCCCAGGGCCATTATTCAAAGGCCATCACAACTGCTAAATTGAGCATAATAAAACAAAAGTTATGACTCGCAGGTTTTTATTTGTTGCCATTTTAATCGTATTTGGTACTTCTTTGGACAGTGTTTTCTTTTTAAGTTGCTACGAGAGCCAAACATATATATATACTTAAGATGTATTTAGTACATGCAAACACAAAAAATAATTTAATTTTTGTAATAAATAATATAGCTTGTTTGTTTTCAAACTCATTCAGCAATAGTGAAGAAGTATCGAGTAAATTAATTTCTTTGAAGCAACTTTTTGTTTATACAATGGATTGACAGATATTTCGGACTTGATGTCTTAATTATTAATCTTATCCGTCTTAATTATTATATGCGTATTCAAGTTGGCCAGTTTTTTATACTAAAGTGCGCTAAAACATAGATGCTTTCAAATTTTCATCTACAAAAACTTGACCCCCAAATAACTGCCCACCTAAAATAACTGACCATAGGTGATCTATCAGTAGATCCTAGTATTAAGATATCCAGAAATGTTATGGATTGATTTCTGTGGAATATTGTGGGGATATTTTATTATCAAAGATTAAGGGATTTTATTTTATAGTTTAAGAAACCTTTTTTTTTTTTTTTTAATATTTCCAGAATTGATGAGGAAATATTCTCTATTCTGTGCTTATTTAGCTTATTAATCTGTTTTAGTAGTATTTCAAGCAGGGCTCCAGACTAACTTTTTTCACTACATCCCGGAACTGCCCCAAAAATAATTTTAACTGTCCCGAAGGAAATGTAAATGGTCCCAAAATCAAAATGTTGTTCCTTTACTTTATTATCATCTATAGTTGTTAGTAGCATAATAAAAACACCATTAAAATGTTGTGCAAATAAATAATTGTCAATCTCTAGTCCAAACCTGGAGTTGACTTTCTTTTACTACTGAACAATTCTCACCAAATTAAAAAAAGATTTTTTTAAAAATATCTTCCCTGGAAACATTCAATACAGAAGTGATTTTAAAAAGAAAAAAATTTTTTTTTTTTTTCTTTTTAATTAAAAATCACTTCCGTCACGGAGGCGTCCCGGGGAAGATATTTGTTTGTCCCGAACACATTTTTAATGTCCCCGGGACAGGACAACGTTAATTTCGGGCCCTGATTTTAAGTCATAATTGGTGTAAGTATGCAACTTTTACTAGGATACAGTTTACTGTTATGAATCAAAGCAAACACTTTTACCCCTTTTAAGCTATTTAAGGAATAAGTTTTAATAGAAAAGTGTTTGATATCCAACAGATGACATTTAAAGAATCAGTCCACATTGTTATGACTTACTATTTGACTGTTAGCTTTATTGTAGACTAACTGTACAGATTGTGTATTATGTAATCAGGTTACTGCTACTTTAACCATGTAGATACTGCCTAATTTTGTATGAAGAGAAAATAAAGTCAGGAATTAAAAGTAAAGACAACCTTTTTTTTTCTCTTTTGGTTGGTTTAAATCTGTTGCAGACTACTTTTAACACAGAGGGAAAGGTCAGTAGGCTCGGTGGTATTTCGACTATTCCTTATTTGATGATATGCATAGCTAAAATGTTCCATCTGTCCTGTTATGTTGAACCATGGAGCTTATATTTATACAGGGTTGCCAGATATGTCCGATTTCTGCCCCGTATGTCCGATTAAAATTTTTTAAAATCAGACATCCAAAATTGTCCCATTTAAGGCCCACTCAGCGTTGCCAACTTAGATATTTTTTGTTTCCTTTCAATATAAGAAATTGTTTTTTAGATATCGGATATCAGTTTTAGCCACCTTTGGCTATTTATTTTCATTATTATTATTATAATCTGGCTACCTTTAGCCACTATTAGCTATTTTTAGCCATCAATTTTTTTCTGTCCATATTTGAGCGATTTGGAGCAGGGTTGACCATCATTGTCTGATTTTTGGAACACTCGTGTCTGATTTTGAGAAAACTAATCTGGCCATCCTGATTGTATAGCACATGCTAGACAAAGTAACTACCAGCTAGTGACAGATATGCACAAATCTGGAAAATTACATATCTCTCTTTTTCTTTCATTTTTAGATGCGTCAAACATATCTCTATAACTGACTTTTCAGTCGGTTGGTCCCTAATATGTTAAATATCAATTTTTATCAGATGTATTGTGTTGGATTGATATGAAACTTGGTCCAGACATCGGGTTAACCATCCTCATCTTCCTCTTCCTCCTCCTGCTACTGCTACTACTACCACAACTAGTAATGTTAAATATCAATTTTCCAAGCCGTATCCTGTTGGATTGATATAAAACTTGGTCCAGATCTTCGAGTTAACCATCCTCATCTTCTTCCTCCTATTACCACAGATGGTGGACGCATTGTTGAACTTATGCTTCTTGTTTTCTAAAGCTTTACTTTAAGAGGTATATTGAACCTGATTTAGCCTGAAAAGAAATCGCACCAAACCCTGCTTGTAATCTTTTTCCCTAATATCTGTTATACTCTTAAAAGAAACTTAAAAACAAATTAAAAAATGCCACAAATTTAGAGTTTGCTATATCTATATGTGTAGTCATAAAGTGTTCAAAGTGTCTTTGTTTTTCTTTCTCAGTAAAAAAACTGAACAAAATAACCTTTTCTCCAAGATCCCACAGCATGATCAATCTATTAATAGAATATAGTTTGGTGGGACTAAAGTAGATCTATACAATGCAATATTACTGAAGAAAATAGCACATTGTTGTTACCTATAAAACAATCAGTAATGCTATGCAATAGTGAGTAAAAATAAATAGTATACAGTGTTAGTAATGATACGCTTTCACCAAGACAAAATGAAATAACTTTCAATTCAGTAAATCCACCATAGCTTAGTACAACACAAACATTTTTTTATTAAATTTGACTAGTTTTTACCTTCATCCTAATTTTTAGTTTATATGTGAGTTCGATTATCACCAAAGGTCTTTATTTCCGATTGCACTGTTATTCATTGCCATAGAAACAGTGGCCCGATTTATAAGTTGTATATAATCAACTAAAAATTAGGATGAAGGTAAAAATTAGTCAAATTTAATAAAAAGTGGTGTTACAATACTTCCTCCAATAATAATAAAGATTGATTTATAAAAAAGACTACTAGGTATCATATGTAAAACAACATAAATATGGTGCAGAGAGTTGGTTTTAGGGAGTGAGTTTGTAAGTGTAAATCAGCTTCTGCTAATCCATGAAGTCTTTGTGGCCAATTGGTAAAAGCAGCTAGACTCCCTCTGGCAATGAGTGTGAGTTTGATTCTCACTGAAGGCTTACTCTTTATTTCCAATTGCGCTGTTATTCGTTGCCATAGAAGCAGTGGCGTGAATTGTAAACAACTAAAAATTAGGATGAAGGTAAAAACTAGTCAAATTTAATATAAAGTGGTGTTACAATACTTCATCCAATAATAATAAAGATTGATTAATAAACATGTTGTTTCCAATCTAACAAGACCAAATAGAAATTACATGGTGTTGTGCCTATCGCCTAAGTAGGAAGGGCTTTCCACCTTTGATAATCAGTATTTGACATCCCGACTCTTACCTGGGCTTGAACACTGACCACAGACCCTGGTGGGAAATGCACAACTACCTCAGCTAGGAGGCAGGCCCAAAGATTGTGTTGCACCAATCTTTCAAGTGGGGAGGGCCTGCCTTGAAAATCAGTATTTGAAATCCTGGTACTTATCTGGGTTCAAACATCAAAACACTGGCATCAGTGAGAAGTACATAACTATCTCAGCCGTGAAGTAGACCGATCTTAGTCTAGCACATGGTCACAATTATGGGGCGCCCATTCCTTACACTAGCAAATTGGACAGCAAGACTAGCTTACAGACCATCATATGATAACAAGTGCCCAAATCAGCCTTGGTTATTTTTTAAAACTATATTTCAGCTATGTATGACATTTTTTTTTTCTTTTTGTATCTCTAAAAATTCAAACTACATGTTCATTTTTCAAAGATTTTACAAATAGACTTTTTAAAAAAATTTTTTTATTTAAAATAAAAAATTAAAAAAAATGTTTGAGAATTTACCATTGTTTGAACGAGTCTTTCTTCCCTCAGTACAGCATTGGTATAACAAAAAATTAAAACAGGTACTATACCTTGATCTTCAGTACAAGTAAAAATGAAAGTAAAAGGATTCTGTATTATACTGTTAAGATAATGAAAACTGGTTTTGGGTTTTTCTCTTTATTCCGTGGATGATTAACTGCTATGTTAAATGTAGGTCAGACAAGCCAAATTAGTCATAAATCTGAAGGCTTATTTTAACCTGCACAAGCATGTGTGACTTTGCTAGTGGTTATTAATATTGTACTATTTTGTAGGAACTGCTTTAGTTAAGTTTGGTTCAGCTACATCAAATCTATTGAGGAAGTGAAGAATTGGGTGAATTTTAATGTTTTTATTTGTTTACATCCCACTTCCACTTCCGTTCATTCACCTACCTTTTTTTTTTGTCTTTGTAACTAATTAGCTAATGTATTTAGATCTTAAGGATGTGGGAGTAAGAGAAATGTTATTGAAGGTACTTCATGAAAGGATGTTATGAAAGATGCAATGACTCATAAAGTGTTCATTCATATAAGTCTGCTTCTTATTGCATCTATTTAGTGGATATGGATGTTGTCAATTTTCATTCTGATTAAGACTTTTTTGCCATTTTTATGAATCATACTACAGTACTCTCCACTTGAGTGTTCAGTCCCCATTCATAATTCTGGATGTGGCATCTGGTGGCACCTCCTCCTCCTCCGCCTTTCCATCTCTGTTGCTCTTAGATTATAGTCTCTTAAAATAGTGTTTACTTTGCACACAGCTTCTTGCATCGCTGTGCAACAGGCAGTACTAACATTCATATGCTATATTCTGGCTTTTTCTTGGCAAGAACAGCACTTAAAAAAAAAACTATATATTTATTTTATTTTCATATATCTGTTAGACAATTTTTGATCAGTGACCATGCTAAAATTGATTCTGAAAAAAAATCGCTGTTAGTCTTAGAATAAATGGAAGAGTAACATAAATATATTTTAGAATAAACTACTCTCTTTATTCCTTGTATAATAGTGTAAACCGAGATGACATACACAATGGTCTAAACAGGGCTCGAAAGTAATGTCATTGGGACAAACAAATATCTTCCTCAGGAAATTTTTTTAAATCACTTGGTGTCTGGGGAAGATTCTTTTTTTTAAAGATTTGGTGAGGATTGTTTTTGTTGTTTTCTGGAGTTTGACAATTATTTATTTCCTAAACATTTTAATGGTGTTTTTATTATGCTACTAACAACTATAGATGACAGTAACAAAGTAAAGAAACATTTTGATTTTGGGACTTTTTACATTTCCTTTGGGACAGTTAAAACTATTTTTCGGGACGGTTCTGGGACGATAGTGAAAAAAGTTAGTCTGGACACCTGCTAAATGTGTAAACTTGCTTAGGTGTTATATAGTGGACAACTGGAAAATGTATTTATGCAAACTTTTACTCATAAATAATGTTAGCTTGAGAATAACTTGTGTTTATTTGCACCAACCATCTTCATTGTCCAAAAACAACACTCCTTTTGATTCAGGACTTTATTCAGGACCTGTAAAGATATTGAAACATTATACATATCATTTCAAATGTTTTCATGTAGCTATAGTTAGATGTTAGAAAAATGTATTCTGGACATTATCTGCCTAAATTAAGTTTAAGTTTATTTTCCTCTAACTCTAAAGACAGTTTATAATTTTTGAAATGCCAAAATTCTCTTATTGCTACATTAAAACATTGTATTTTCAATTCTGAATTTTTTTATTTTGAAAATAACATGAAACTGGATAGATAGTCTCTGCCATTATTATCCCAATAAAATCTCTAGTCCCCTTTTCCCCTTTTATGTTCCTCTTGTTTTTTGTTAGTGGCGGACACTTGACTGGTATATACTAGGTCTACTCAGTGTGCATACCAAATTTGGTTGAGCTACGCCAATGAAGGGAAAGTAAGGTTTCAGTTTCACATTATATTTACATTGTAAATAGAATCTTCCTACTAAAACCATTAAAAATAATTTCTTTGAAAAACCACATAGTACAAGTTCTTCCCCTCGGCCCAATGCATACCAAATTTGGTTGAGCTGCACCAAAGTTTAAGTGGGGAGTGACACAGACAGAAACAGTTGTTTTATATAAATAGATTTCTAGTGAATTAACTCTTAAATTCATATAAAGTCATTTTTCAGATGATCTACTTGTTAATCCCAGTGAAAAGCAATCACAAATATATTTGGAATTCTATGAGATTTCTTTAGAAAAATTAAGACTGAATTTGTTTATCTGGAAGAGTCCATAGTTTCAAATGGCGGGTAGGAAGTATTTTTATCAGCAAAATTGTTACCTTTGAGCGGAAGAGTCCATTGTTATGGGCAGTGAACCCAGAAAATCATAGTTCATTATATAAGTAGATTTTAAGCGATCTTAAATCAATTGAATACTAGAACAAATGAGTCGTTTATTTAAAAACTATTGAAAAGTAATGTTCAAATATACAGTTTTTAATGGCCAAATTATTTACACTGCTATAATATAGGAGGTATATATAGGTACCTAATTTATGCCGCTAATCTATAGGATTTTGATTGTGACATCTGTGTTTTGATTAAAAATTAAAACTACGTATTTTGTGATGAAAACAAACATTTTCACCTTTTGGCTAGAATCGACTTTGGGTCCAGATTCTACATTTGATCCTATTTTTGTACAGGAAATAAAAGCAAATTGATTAGACTAAGAAAATGAATATTAAATATGTTGATTGTTAAAAAAACAAACAAATAAAGATTAACTCATTAAATCAATTTCTGTGGTTAACTTTTTTTTTCTTGTTAAATTAATTTTTTTTCATGTGTGTGATGTAGTCCTGCATATTTGATGAGTCAGTTTGCTGAATTACTGATAATCAACACTTGAGGATGGCCATGTTGACAAACTATCCTTTTGCTAACAATAATTTGTTTCTTGACCTAAAAATAGATACTGATATGCACTTTTCTTAAATCATCCATTGTGTGTATATCTCTTTCATTTTATTTTGTGTAGTATAGGTATTATCACAAACTTTTGCATGATTGACACCTATGATCAAAAAATCCATTTAAATTACAAATATAAGTTGATTGAATTTTCATAAACTTTTTACCATTAGAAAAAAAAAGAATTGGAGAATTTTATGATGTACAAATTTTCATCCAATATATAGAAATGTAGATATTTATGTTTGAAAAATATTTTTTGGTTATAGAATATAAATGTCCTATGACAGATCAATAGAAAGAGAATTTGAATGTTTGATACACCCAAATTTGAAAAATCTCCAGTAATTCAACTATTATTAAAATTTAAAAAAACTTTCTGTACTTATTGCATTGATGACTGAATTTATTTATTGAAAGGATTCCTTGAGAAAAAAATGCGAAATTTTTCTTTAATATGAATTAGAGGTCGACCGATTAATCAGGCCGATTGTACCCCGATCGTACCTCCTTCTAGAAAAAAATACATCAGGGTTTACTACTTCTAAGCCATGCATAATCTTGAACATTTCTGTTAAGTCTCCCTGATCTCTCCTATTTTCTAACGATGTTAATCCTAACACTTTTAGCCTATCCTCATAACTCATACTTTTTAATTCCAGTACTAACTTAGTTGCTTATCTCTGGACTTTTTCTAAAAGTACAGTGACCAGGCCTGTGCACAGTTCTCTAGGTGTGGGTGGACATAATGAAAAAAAGTAAATGTATTGATATTTTACTGGTTTTATGTGTTTATTATTGTATGGCAGTGAATAACAGCATGATTGAAGGCTTACTCTTTATTATGCGCTATTATTCGTTGCCATAGAAACAATGGCCCGAATTGAAAGATGTATAAAAACAATTAAAAATTAATATGAAGGTAAAAGCTAGTCAAATTTAATAAAAGTAAAGATAACCAAGCTTTTACTAGTCAAATTTAATAAAGATAACCAAGCTTTTACTGTAGTCAGAATGAGTTAAATGCCTTGGAAATCGGCCTTGTCTATTGTCTTTGAATCATATTACAGTGAAGTCAGGTGCAGAATTTTCCACTTGTGATGTCTTGTTGGTTTTTAAAAAGTTTCAGATTTTGGAACATTTCGGTTTTCAGAGTTTCGGATAAGGGGTACTCAACCTGTATTGTTAATAAGCTGACATTTTTTATTTTTTAAAAACTGGTGTTCTCAAATGGTCACCAGTTTGGTGTTAAAGGAAAAATACTGTTTTACTTTAGTGGTCAATGTTATTAAACTAGTATTTACTTCATGTAAGAAATTTGAAGATGATTACATTTAATGGTCAAGTAATAAACCCTGTTTCTAAGTAGTTAGATTTTGATATGTATTTTTTATAATAGTACATTGAGATATTGTTTTATCGTTGAAAAGTTTATTTAAAATGGATGAAAAGTAGGAATCTTTTTTTTCTGTATTTCTTTTTTGGAAGGGGGTTACTTTTAGAAAAAGATTTGGTTTCTGAAATAATTTGACAAGGTGGCTGAAAATGTCATTGTCATTGTTCCTGACAAGCATTTATGATGATAGTAAGTGAAGTTCAAATAAAATGTGAGATGCTAGGAATTGAAATGTACCACCTGCCGAATACAAAGCTTTACCAGCATCTTTTGATTACAGGATATTTCTGTAGATAGGAAATCTAAAGCTGGCTTTACAAGAGCAATATTGATCCCCCCCCCCCCACAAAAAAAAGATGTGTAATATTGGTACCTATAAAGCAGCCTGATGCAAAATGAATGAATAGAAATATTTTATAATACAAGTGATTCAAACACTGCAAATATTACTTTGCGTGCCAATGTAGCTTTGGTAGTCAAATCAGTTATCTGTGTATGCTTGAAAGTGAATTCCAGATTCATCAATATGACGAAATATAGCTGATATTTAAATGTGGTTTAAATTTTTGATTACTTGGTTTTTGATGGCTAGAACTTTAGAACATTTTATTTTAGTGTGGAAAAAAGTTATACAATTTGTATATACAAGCACACATAACAATCATATTTACATCATATCTAAGGCCTTAAACCTTTTTGGTGGTGTAATAAATATCATAATTCTTCTTTAAATCATTTGCATCTGTTGATAGCACTACATATTCCGGTAATCTATTCCAAAGTCCTACCACTCTATTGCTAAAAAAGAATTTTCTGATATTCAATCTACTTCTATTTTCTTCTACCGTATATGTGTGTCCTCTCAGTCCTTTGTACCCCCTTCTAGTAAAAAAAAAAATATGCCTGTGCACAGTACTCTAGGTGTGGACGGACATAATGTTAAACACTTCTTTTATCTTTACTTTAAAAAAATACAAACATCCGGAATAAGGACATCGACTTTTACAATAAGAAATCCTTATTTAAAACCACTGATCTCAAGTATTTTTTTCTTAATTTTTTTATATAAGAGAGGGCATTAACATTGCAGCACAGTGTTTGTGTATTTTTATAATTCAGTTGGTTGTATCAGGGCTTGAAATTAATGTTGTCCCGTCGATGGTAAAAATGTGTTTGAGACGAACAAAGATCTTCCCTGGGACAGCTCTGGGACGAAAGAAAGTTTTTCTATGTATATATTTGTCTCTTAGATACGATCCTGATTCTTAGAAAGGAAAAAAAGAAGCTGGCGAGACGAGCAGAAAAATAGTTAAGACAAAGAAAATAAATTAGTTTGCTAAGATAAAGGGAATTGAGGAATCTACTGACAAGGAATGCACGTGGATGAGAAGAAAGGAAGAAAGAAAGATATACAACATTATTTTCCTAGTAAAGTCGTGTTTGATGTGTAGCAAACCAGTAGGGGAGAGGAGTTAAGTCGGTTAGGAATCAACTTCATTTAACTCTTTCGAATCAGTTATATTTCCCTCGCCTCTCTTCCTGACTATAGCAAACAACTTCAGATATAGACTTTTCAAATCATTAATAAAGTAATATCATCTTCTTCAAAAAAAAAAAGTGGTGGCAGAGTTGCCAAATGTGTCCGATTTCGGATATCATGTTCATATTTTGCCATGTATGACCGATTTAAAAAATCGGATGTCCAAAATTGTCAGAGTAGAGGTCATCTGGTAACCCGATTAGGTTAATTGGACCCTTTAAGATAGTAAAAACATTGGGCACTACTGAACAAGAACGGTTCTCTTAAAAATAGAAAAAATGGCTTTTATTCCATAAGACCATCGTTTCCTCAGAGAATTTATCAGTTTTGAACAAAGTTGATTTTTTTTAAGGTTTTAGGGTGGGGTTCTATTTACAATATAACTAAATTGAACCCTTACTTTCTGCCATTCATGCAGAAGTACAGCTTGCATGAATTATCTTCCCCTCGTTAGAATTTATTTATTTTGTGAATGC
>VCCN01002867.1:1215788-1234624 GCA_006491835.1 Architeuthis dux
CAATCTTTCACATCGACAGATGACAATCACATTGAAAAAATGCGTGCTGTGATCCATGAAAATTGTTGCCTGACTATCCGTGATATTTCTGAAGAGGTAGAAATCTGTAAAAGTTCATGCCACATTTTAAAAGAAAAACTGATGATGCCTTGTGTTGCTGCAAAATTTGTGCTACATCTGCTGAAAGATGTTTAAAATATTTGCCGATGTATGAGGCAACTCCCATCCCACTAGCTGCCATAATCTCCAGATTTGTCCCCGCCGACTTTTTTTTTGTTTCCAACGTTGAAATCCACTGATTTCAGATGATTTTAGAAGATTATGCGCCACAAAACCCATGCACGATCCCTCAAAACGATTTTCAGAAGTGGAAAAGCGCTGGGAACGTATCAACAGTGGAGGGGACTATTTTGAAAGAGGCAAAGTCTCATAAGATTGTAGGTAAAGCAATAAATTTGTTATTGAAAAAAGAAAAATAGAGAGAAAGGAGACATAAAAATAGACACCTATATTTTCAAACACGAGCCTTTATTCAACAATCTAAGCAATTCAAGAATATTATGCAAATTAAAATTTTAATAAACTTGTTATTAGCAGATTTTGAAGCTTTTACTCTTAATTGTCAAATTTATCATGTTATTTTTTTGTGTTATATCTGACCAGGCTGTATTGAAAACAAATCAAATCTTTGTAAGTTTTCTTAACATTTTCCTTACTTTACAATCTGGAAATGATCCAACCATGTTCAATAGTATTCAGGGCAGGAAACTGACTTAGGTATGAGAGTTGTTTAATAAAATATAAAAAGTGTATTTTTGCTGTATGCCAGAGAGCTCCTTCTGTTAAATGGATGCTGTTTTTGTCTAAATAACTGTCAGTGAAGCTTTTTCTGCAGAATGGATATTTATTTTTCTAAATTGATATTCTCCATTGAATAACCAATGCTCCAAATTATTCACCATGCCAGAATCCACCATGTTTGATAGTGAGCTGCAAATGGTTCAAACAAAATCATTGGTGGGGCAATCTCACTCGTCAGCTGTTTGAAAATTGTGCAAATGATGATTCTTCTGAAATGATAAGTGTGCCTAAACTCCTAGGGTTTGTCCAGTATCTCAATTCCCTGTCTGCTATTAAATTAATTAGCAGAATTGTCCAATCAGGGAGTATATGACACAATGCAAATATGTTTATCAAGCTGATATTGTCAGTCCACTATTAAGACAGTTGTATATCCCCTTTATAAAGAAGTGATTTTGGCATTCAATGCCTATTCTTGAATTAATTATTCATAGTTTTAATTCAGGAAGTCAAGTCTTGTCTCTACTCAAAAAAGTGAAGGCAACAATTTACAAGGAAACCATCTTGGAGAGAGCAACAACGTTTATAGCAATATATAGCAGACATTTTCAGTTCTCTAAAGGAGAATACTATTTTGTTGAATATTGAACCACAGCATCTTACACTAGAACACTAACGCCAATTAATCCAATATTAATTGACTGCCCATTGAGTAGCTGAAAAAGATCAGCTACAACAAAAGTCTGAATACAGCAGTTTTTATAGCAAATCAAGTGATTGTTAATTAGTATATCTTTATTATAATTAAAATCTGAATAATATGTCTGTGCACACACACACGCACACGTGTGTGTGTGTGTATAGTTGTGCATTTAAAAATTATTTTTGAACATTTTTGCTTAATATTGAATTCCAATAACTGTACTTGTAGTTTTATAGCCAATTTCAAATTCTAAAAGCCTGTAAACTTACCAGAGAAGAATTTATTTTATTAATTTTTCCCCTTTTAGTGGTCAAAACGGGGAGGTGGGAATACTTCTTTTTTTTTTAATTAATTTTTATGGATCAAAACGAAGGGCAAACTTTTTTCTTTTTTTAAGAGTCAAAAGTGAGTGTAAAACTTCTTTCTCTTTTGGGAGTCAAAAGTGAGGGGGAATATTTTTTTATTTTTGGAAAAATTCTAATTTTAGAGTAGTTTCCCTCGTTTATTTATATGCAATTAATTATCTTGTTATAATTTACCAAATGTCTGTCTGTGTTTGAAAATAACTCCCCTAAAAACTTTGTGGGTTTATTTTCAAAATTTGCTATTAATCTACTACGGGTTCAAGTTACAATGTAAATTAATGCTAAATTGGTCCACTAAATTGTGTGTCTAGCAGTGATCACGCTTATATATAATGGAATATATATATATGTATGTATCTCGAATTGAAATTTTATTACTGATCTAGACAGTTATCTCCCCTGCATCGTAGCTATCTTTGCTAAAATTCATAACTCAGAAACTACTTGGGCGATCTTGTCCAAAATTGGCAGGAACACCGAATATCATGTAGGGATCTCAAATATAAATTCGGGGGGCTGATTCATACAATTATCTCCCCTGCATCATAGCTATTTGTCCTAAAAATCATAACCCAAAAACTACTCAGCCGATCTGAACCCAAATTAGCAGGGATATCTAATATAATGTGTAGCATTACATTTTTGGACTGATCTATGCACATCCCCTGCATTGTAGCTATTTTTCCACATCACCAAATATCTCCAAAGATTTTCGATGAATTTCAATGAAATTTTGTGGAAGTGAAGGCCACGGGCTAAGAAGGTAGTGATTTGATTTTTGGGACCGATCCTTGATTGGATTAATTAAACTTCCCCTAAAAAAAACATGTTTGATCTCCTTTTGGGGACAAAGACCACATTCAGGCCTTCCTTCTAGCTGAAAAGCCCGCCCGTGAGATTTATGCCCTTAGGATAGGTGTGAATTCATTTACCCTCCACCCCTCCCAGTTATGGGTAAAAAAAATGGATGATGAAATGAATGACTGTCACTTCGGATGATTGTTGCGCCTAAGTCTATATAGCAAAGCTCAAAGATGTGTAGCTTGGACAGGGACGGCTAATGCCGTAACCAGTGTAAAGTCACTATTAGAAACTGTCAACCTGGGTTTCTTCAGTTTTTAAGTTGGTTTGGCTGGCTGGCTGGCTGGCTATGTATGTATCACATATGATGGAGCTAGACGGCTGGAAATTTCAGCATTTACTCTGTATTATGTCTAGAAAAAACAATTTCTTTGTTTTTTTAAAATTCCTTCACTAAACAAGGTTTTAGTAGGGGGTTCAATTTGCAATGTATGTTTATTCCAAATTGTTCCCTTAGTTTGTGTCCGGCAGCATTCATGCTTGTTTTTTGGGTTTTTTGAAATTCAGACTTTTTTAGTAATCACTGCTCAACAAAAAGCGATAAAAGTAACTTTATTGTTCACCTCTAACATGGCATGCTGCCAAAAGATGTTGGTCACGTGACAGTTTCTATTGAGTGACTAACCAGACCTGTTTATTATTTATTTATGATTATCAAAAAGTAGAAATAATTGGGTTGCATTGTATATTTTTATAAAATATTGAATGCTTTTTCAATTAACTTCCAACAATGCAACAAATTCGATAAGTATTGGGTTCACCAAAAAGTTTCTGTTTTTGTCATTAGATGGCATTAGGAGCATTTAGTTTAACTGATTCATTCAAGAAGATAGCTGTCACAAGACAATAAAAAGCTATCATAACAGCATGCAATTTAAAAATAAACATTGGTCAAAATTGGTGTACATTTGTTTATAGATTTTAATTTTAAAGATAGAAGACAATAAGCAATGCACTTTTTTTTATTTTAAGAAGGGGAAATGTGATGGTAGGTGAATGATTGAACGTGTCACTGTCAAAAGTGGTTTGTGAATTTTCATGCTGGGGATGTCTTGATGAATGATGCTCTAGTTGGGAAGACAAGTTGAGGTTGATAGAAATGAAATTAAGACATTCTTTGAGAATAATCAGCGTTATACAATGCGGGTGATATCGAATATACTCAAAATATCTCTATAATTAAAGTATGTAGCCGCCATTCTCTAATAAAATGATGTCACGATAACACAGGAAGTTTATTAACAGAGTGGGCGAAAAGAGAGGTGGGCTTGCCTGGTGGTTGTTTGAATCGCGTTTTAAAGAGGGAGAGGGGTAAATAATTTAAACTGGAATTTCCACGGGTTCAGCTATTGTTACTTCTAATTAAACTGGAATTTCCCTGGGTTACTTAAATAAACTAAAGAAAATATTTATTTTTGATTAAATAAATAAACTAAAGAAAATAATTCTTCTATGGAATAATTTTCAATAAATCAATGCAGATCTGTTTTTTTTTTTTCTTTTAGTGCTTTTATTTATTACTTGCTGGGCTACCCAGCATTGCCTGGGGAAAGAAAAAGAAAAAACTTCAAATATAACACAGGGAAGCAAATGATAGAGGGGCATTCACATACTCCCAGGCAGACCTGCCCAGTCCTGTGCGCACCTTCAGGCATGCTCATGTAACCCCAATAAAACCTTTTAAAAATTAATTTTTCTTAAAACTTAGAATTCATGTGATCACTTATGGCGTTAGTAGTTCGCCAGTCGGATTTAAATAGTGCCCATGTTTTATTGTGTGTTGAGGTTAAGGATAGGGGCAGGTTAGGGTTTTTGCTTTTTTAAAAAAAAAAAAAAAGGTTCTATTGTTGGGTCAGATTCCTTAAAAAGGAAATACTGCCAAACTGGCATAAGCTCTGAGAGAAAGAAATGTACATCCGCAGTTTTCCTATAACAAACGGAATGTAAGGGTTCAGTTTAGCATTATAGTTACATTGTAAATAGAACCCATACACACACGATAATACCATAAAAAATATTTTGGCTAAAACTGATAAATCAGAGTTTGAACTCAGTCTGCCAATTTTATTTTCAGTGCTTTTAACCACTGTGCCATTGATGTTTCCACTGATTTCCTTAGAAATAAATAAATCTTCAAATAGAAGCTTACAAAGTAGTTTTGACATTAAATTGACCTATAGGGACCTTGGACATTTATGATGTATACCGATTGCTATATTTTAGTTTTACTTATCAATTTATTTATGATGTTGGTGTTTTAATTATCTGATGACTAAGCTTGTGTAATACATCTTATAATATCCAATGTAATAATTTATCTAATGAGCTCGCACTTTGAATAGAATCCTTTTCTATGTATTTGAATCTGCTGAAACATAAAAGTATTCCACTAAACTGCACATATGCATATGTACTTATTTAGTATATTTGTAGATTTTATAACTTGTTTTACTTGAGTTATATTTATCTGTTGAAACCTGTTTTGTCAGCCCTCTTTTGTTGTGCTATAAAAATATTGAAGGAACAATTGGCTTTGTTAGTGATGTGCATTGGCTACAATAAAGTTGTTATTGAGGACATATTCTATATTTTGGCAATCAAAACAGCTATTGCATTCTTGGTTGGAGGAATGTGAAAGCTTTTGATTTATTTTAATTGTACTCTTTTACAATTTGTTTGTTATAATTTAAGAAAGAAACTTCAATTCTATCAGATATGGTATTCCTATATTTCCAAATTATGGTGCAAATTGCATTATAAAAGTCAACATAGGTTTCTTCAGTTTTTTAGTGATTCTTGCTGACTGGCTATGTATGCATGGTGCTAGAGTGCTGAAAATTAACTTATACTCCTTATTATATCTGGAAAAATGCCCCCCAAATTTATGTCAGTTATACAAAAATTGGTGTCCAGCTGTGTTGTTCACACTTGTTTTTTTAAAAAAAATTCTGACTTTTTAGTGATCCAACAAAAGGCGAAAGAAGTAACTTAATCATTGATCACCACTTTTTCCAATTTTTTAATTGATAACCACCAACACGGTATGCTGCCAAACGACATTAGTCACATGACGGTTGCTATTGAGGGACTAACAAGACCTGTTAGAATTATTTTTGGTTTTTAATTTCTGAAGTTGTCATCTAGAACTTGGGCAAGTCTTTTTACTTATCTCATAAATGTATAGTGCTATTGTGTAAAATTTTATCAATGTTCATATCATACCGGGATCTACCGTATGATCATCCAAGGCGGTAAAACGGAAAACAGCCAAATTTAGGTGGGAAAAAATAGACCAAATAATAGCCCAGGGCCATTTATTCAAAGGCCATTACAACTGCTAAATTGAGCATAATAAAGCAATAAAAGTTACGACTCGTGTGTTTTTATTCGTTTCACTATCAATCAGCAACTCGTTTTCATTGTATTTGGTACTTCTTTGGACAGTGTTTTCTTTTTAAGTTGCTATTAGAGCTATATATATATAGTATTTAGTACCTGCAGACACAAAAAATAATATAACTTTTTGATTTTCAAACTCATTCAGCAATAGTGAAGTATCAAGTGAATTAATTTCTTTGAAGCAACTTTTTGTTTATACTACGAATTGACCGATATTTCGGACTTGATGTCTTAATTATTATATGCGTATTCAAATTGTCCAATTTCTTTTATACTAAAGTGCACTAAAACATAGATGCTTTCAAATTCCATCTATAAAAACTTCACCCACAAATAAACACCCACCTAAAATAATCGACCATGGGCAATCTATTGCTAGATCCTGGTAGTACTTCTGCTTACTAAATTTATTTCAGCTTAGTTAAACATGTGTTGCCTTAGATAACAAGGTAGTGTCTGTTGCTTCCTAATTAGTATGTTAGTATATATAAGTTGTAGTTAATACTCAAGAATCATTTTACAATTTGCTGCTGCGTTTCATTTGGTTATCAGACAGAGAAATGACCAGCTGGTCACTTTTCTCAAGAGATATGACCTGTTTTTTGAGATTCTTTCTGATAATCTTCAATGAACATTCTGATTATAAACACATTGTTATAATCACACGATTATAGCAATTTGAATAGTGATCTGTATCACGTTTACATCTTTCAATGAGCTTAGAATTGAATGAATTCAGCTCAGTTCAAAGACTCTGCAAAAAAGCATTGCTCCTCAGGATGACTTTGATGGGAATCTGTCAATATGACATAAAAACAAGCAAGATTAGAACACTAGATTTAATGAATCCATGATTGGCTTTTTTGTTATTTTCTGCATTTAATTTTAAATTAATTCCTAATTATTATAAGCCATTATTAGAAACTGTCAACCAAAACTGTCAAACTAGGTTTTCAAGTCAATCTGGCTGGCTGGCTTGCTATGTATGTATCGTGTAACTAGATGAAGCTAGAGGGCTGAAAATTTCAACATTCAACGATTTCTTTTTTTTGTTTTTTTTAATTCCTCTAAATAAGGTTTTAGTGGGGGAGTTCAATTTCCAAATTGATCCCTTAGTTTGTGTCCGGCAGTGTTCACACTTGTTTTTTAAAAATTCAAACTGTTTTAGTGATCACGGCTCAACAATAGGCAAGAGAAGTAATTTACAATATAAGTTTATGCTAAATTGGTACCTTAGTTTGTGTCCGGCAGTGTCCACACTTGTTTTTTGAAAATTCGAACTGTTTTAGTGATCATGGCTCAACAATAGGCGATTGATCACCCCCTTTTTCCAATTTTTTAATTGATCACCGTCAAAAGACGTTGATCACATGACGGTTTATAATGAGTGACTAATCAAGACCTGTTTATCTTTTCATTAAAACTTCCTGCTAAAATGACAAATGCAGTTGAGATTTGCTAATTGGTGTATATTGAGTAATGTTAGTTACTTGCTTCTGTGGTTTTTCCAATAAAACTTATCATTCTAAATTCATCAAGATAAGCAGTAAAATGAGCGTGCTCTGTTCAAATGAGATTACTGCGTAGTGGTCACAACTTTTTATTTCCATCTCCAAAACACTAAGCACTTTGACTTATTACATTGAAATTTCTAGTTATGACCAGTACTGAATATTATTATATGCTATTAACAGTGTTAATATAAAAGCACAACCGGAAGTGTTGTCCGATCTCGTCACACCTGAAATGCCTGAAATGGATTGTATTTAATTACATGATTTCTAAACATTGGGATTTGATACTGATAATTTGGTATTAACATTTAGAAAATGTTATATCTGATGCATGATAAAATACAGTGAATGCTAGTTAAATGGAACATTGGTTACAAAGAAAAGAATCTTACTCTTAGTAGAACTAGGTAGTCCAAACAGTCAGTTTTTTGGGCGAAAATGTCACAGTAACATTAATTTTTCCCTGTTACTCAAGTGTTCATTCTCCATAATGTTGACTAATACAAAACTGTTATGCATGCCATAATAAAGAATGTCCAATTCTGAATGTGTTGGTGTCTTATTTGTCACCATTTGACTTAAATGGAATTTTACAGTGAATTTTCAATTTAATGTGTTTACAGTGCCCAAACTATGCTGTGACGGTTTTTTACTGTGGTCGAAAAAAAAGTGTCTATAAATAAATGATTGCTGACACCTCCTCTTTCAATGTATGTCTTTGGAACCAATATCACCTAGTAGAAAAATAGATGTTCTTCAGTTTTGTATAAAATTTAAGCAAGTGCACAATGTCTATATATTAAAAAAATGATGGCTTTTCAGTTTTATAGGGTGTTGAAAAGGCCATTTTCTTTTGGTTTTTTTTGTAAGTGTTCAATTTGCTGCGAGTCCGCAAATAATCATAATTAGTGAACTAATAGGAGTAGAGACAAATGTGGTATTAAAATGTTCAGAATATCAAGACCTATAAGGGGAAACAGGCAGCATATGTATAAGATCTTCCTGTAAAAACTCATTGGAGTACCTAGTAGAACCAATTGTGCAAGAACAGAATCAAATAAAATTATATATACATAGGAATGTTGATTATCTGAACAAGATGGGCGGGGAGGGGAGTATTTTGTTTTGGATAATTGATTGTAAAAAAGGAAGCCATACTTAACACAAATATGTAAAAAAGCATGTTTAGAGGATTTGATTTCATTCAATCGATAAAATGTTTACAAGCACAGGAGATATTTTATTTTACAAACAAATTCACATTATGTGTCATTTAAATAATGAAAATATGGAGATAAGAATTCAAGGAAACGACGTAATTACGAAAAATACATTTACGTACGTGCACAGGAAGTTCGGAGAGTTCATTGAAGATGTCAAGTCCATGTAAATATTTTTTTTAAAGTGACCTGAAATCAAGGGGATCAACCATTTTCTATTCTGTCATTAGAATAGCAATACGCTCCATCACTTGTAACAGATACATATTTTGGATGGAGTCGTAAAATTAAATATTCAAAAGACCTTGAAATCTTGTTTTGGATAATCAGAAATTTGGTTAATTGGTGTAGGGATAACCCATGTTTCTCTGTATATTATTGCTATATAAATCCATTGAAAAGATACAACCACTTATAGGGACCAAAAATCATGGTCGTGATATGTTCCATTTAAGTGGAATCCACTGTATATAAATCTGTGACGATTTATTTTTTGGATTAATGATTAATTTGTATGTACTTTCACTTTACTTATTGTACTGTAAGTTTAGAGAAAACTTTAATGAGAGCGTCTACTTGTGATGTGAGTCATCATTAGTAGCAATAGGAACGATATATTTTGGTTGTATTGTACCACCACACCCTCCCCCGTCCACTCCACACCAAGCCTCAACCACCCCCACGTTGTGTTCAAAGATCGATGGACGAAATTCTGTCTCACTCTGTAGTCTCTAGTTTTCAGTGGGACTTGAATAAGTTGCTTTCTGGTTCTACCATACTGCAGTACAATGCTTCTGCACTCTCCACCAACCTGTCAACAGCTCCCCCTTGCACCATCTGGCCTTTCTCTCGGCCAGTATCTCTTTGTTTCCATTTCAAGCCAAAAACGGAAGTACCTCTTCTGATACAATGTATCACTTGTGTACTTATAAAATGTAGCATAACCATAGTATCACAGTATTGAATTGTTAGAGTTATTAATAATATTCAATAATATGGTTAAGATTTGGAGGAATGTTTGAAAATATTGTTAAATGACTACATAGATAAAAATTTAAATTTACAATGAAAATAAAGCTTAAAATATTTTTATAGAGGATAGTGTTGTCAGTTTTATGTTTCATCAGATATACCCATTAATTCTAAACTTGCTGTAAGTGTTTGTAAAACCAATGAAAATGTTCTAAATGTCTATTGCTTGCTGTTGATTTGGCTTTGGGTTATTTACTTTCCTCTAGTAAGAAAATATGGGCAATTTTCGAAACAGGAAAACAAAACATTTTCAGTGATTTCAACCATTGTCGATTTCTCCTACGGATGACCAATCGCGTAAAAATATCCTGCTGTAGAAACTGCTTTCTGTGGAGAAACTTTTTTTTTTTCTTTAGAAACTGTGGAGAATCTTTTTTTCTTTTTGGTTTCTTGTTTGCGAAGATTTTGTATTAAAAATAATTTTAATAACAATGTTTACTCACTTTAGTTGGGGTAATTTCTGAAATTAAAGGTTTTTAATGTAAATTTTTTTTTGCTTTAACAAAAACAAACTTTACACAATTACGTAGTTGGATTGTTTATTTTTCGCGAAATAGTCGACTATAATCATTTATCAAATTCAAACTACGTATTGTTTTGTTTTTTTGCAAAAAAGGCGACTGGTCCAAGATTAAAACCAAGCTAAATTCAGCACTCATTTACAGCGGTCTTTTTCGCAGCACTAGCACCAAGTGGAATTGAATGCTGAAAATGATTGCTGAATTTAATTTAAATTTACTAAACACAAATACAGATTAAACAAAACAGATATTTTTCTGTGATAATACTTAAATTCAGAAATGACCTCAATTAAGGTGAGTAAACATTATATTATTAAAATTCTTTAAAAAAATCTTTCTAAAGCAGATTTTTAGCGTATGGTCTTCCGTAGCAGCAATCGCTAATGGTTGAAATTACTGAAAATGTTTTGTTCTCCTGTTTCAAAAATTGGCCAAAAATGCTTCAAAATCTGTGTATTTATATTATGTTTGTAAAGTGCTAAATTTCTACCTTTTTTTAATGGTTTTATTCATTCTTTCCAGGTACTGTACACATTGTCAAAACTCTCCAAGACAGAACTTGCTCAAAAGACAGCCAGGTAAGCTTTACCAATACAAAAAATACCTCTCTAATTTCCTAACAAATAAAACATGTTAAGAAGTGTTTTTTAAAATAACAAACATAATATCACATTTTTGGTCACTCAGTTGTTACAATCAACTCTGCAAGATTTCTCAAATATGCAATAATTTCACTTTGACATTTTAAAATTATATAATTTATTTTTAGGTAGATGTTGCAGAACGGGTAAATTATAGAAGTTACTAAATAGAAGTAAATATGTATCTCATCTTTGTTAAACCGGTGATTGGTTGAACTTGTTTTTGTAGTTGAGGGATGTATGGAAGTTAGTTAAAGTGGCTTGTAGTTAAAGTGAATATGTAATGACCACTCTTGGAACATTCAATAAAATGAATAAAAAATGGATAAAGTAATTATGTATTTGATTACTTTATTATTTTTATTATTACCATGCATTATTAATACTAATAATTGGTTTAGTATTTGAAAATCTTGGTATCTGTATGTATTTCTGATTATCAATATCATGTAGAAGTCACTTTAGAAGTACCTACTGGAATTGTGCAGTTATGTCAGTCATTCAAATTCTGTTGGTAAAAAGACAGTAATATGAAATGCAATAACTAATTAAAAAAAAAATAAATCAAGTGTTTAAAAATTTTCTAAACTATAAAACCAGCAACATTTAGACAACTGACTTGAAATTGTGAATCCTTTAAAAAAAAAAAAAAAAGTATTTTGCTTGTATTCTTGAGCATATGTGTCTCTAACTCCCGTGATTGACCATGTTAATTGCTGTAGGTGGCAAAGAGTAATAGTTATTACTATTACTGCAATGACTGAAATTTCAGTCATTCACAGTTAATAGGTTACAGTTGTGGATAGAAAGTTAAAATACTCTAATTTCAGCAAATTATTTCCTTTTAAGTTATTGATTTTTAATTTGTCTGTTGTTGAGATTTATACTAAAGCAGACAAGGTTAATCACTGGGCAGGATATTATTTAATTTGTTATGGGTGTCTGTCGTCGTTGTTGTCATCGTTGTCTTTTTTTTCTCATTATTCCTTAATATATTTCAATGAAATGTATGTAGGCATGTGGAGAGATTCTACCTCGGGGATGGTGATTTATGACCGATCCGATTGTTTATATTTTATAAGCAAAAATGTTGTTTTTGTTTACAATTGAGAAAATTTCTCAAATCTTGACCGATTTAACTGGATTTTGGCTATAATGTTGACAAAACCGCAGGAAATGAAAAATGGTGAGTTATGGTCAATCCGATTGTTTACATTTTATATGTAAATCACTGTATGTCAGCATGCAAAAAATATTGAACTTTGGAACTGCTGAACCGATTAGAATGAAAATTGTTATACTAGTTACTACTACACCTTGAGCACCTAATTACTGCAAATATATAATGTTTTCTGCTGGGGACCTTTATACTTTTAAGATTTTTTGTTTCACTAGTTACTACTACAGTTCAAAGTGAAATAAAGTTGAAAAAAATATTACTAAAACATTCCTTAAAAAAGAGTTTTGTGCTACAAGTATTTATTGCTGAAGATCTTATGAATAGGTTTCTCAACAATAAATGTATTGCAGCAGATAACCAAAGGTTTTTTCTTTTTAAGCAGGTATTTGAATTCAATAATGCTTCAGAATTTTGTTAATGTGTTGTCAGTTTTGTTTGTTCATTGTCGATCCTGTAGAATTGCAGTATAGATATCCATTTTGTAAATAAGAGAAGACAGTGGCTTGTAATTATTAAAAAAATGTTGACTAACTCTCATAGGTGTACAAGCCAGGAGGTCAAATTCTCCTAAATTACAGTAACACTGGACTCCCAAATTCTAAAAATTAGGGAAAAAAATCTAAATTCGCAACACTGGACTTGCAAATTCAAGAAATTAAATCTTTTAAAAAACATCAAAATTGCCAACACTGCACTTAATTAAGAGCCCTTATAAAATACTGTTTATAGTTTAATATAATTATTCATTACGTTTGCAATGATTACATGTTTTAAATATTCAACTGAGTGACATTGTTGATATTATGGTTTACTTCTAACATGTTTCTGTATTCTTATTCTTTTTATTTTATTGTTTTTAATAACCATCTCCAAAATTTTCATCAAAAGTATCATTTAAACCAGTTTTTCCCAAGCTCTTTCGGACTAGCACCCCCTTGTAGAGCATATATACCCACCCATAAAGTCGGTCAAAAATGATACATTGAAAATTTTAATTTAATAAAACAATTTTTTAATTCAAGCATTTATTTTATAACCAAAAATATAATTGTACAAAAGTACCTAAAAAGAACTTGATTAATCAATATAAATATAATTAAGTAAATGGTGGGCCTGATGTGATGCCGTTTACCCCCATCACGACTCCTTGTCTTCTAATGCCTTTCTATCACCCTCTGGTCTACCAGCGACCCCTTTGAGCCTTCCAGCACCGCCAAGGGGGTGGTAGGCACCCACTTTGGGAATCACTGATTTAAACTAATCTTGAGATTTTTCCTAAGTAAAGTACATTTTTTTTTATTTAAAAAATTTTTTTTTATATATATATTTACAACTGTGTAACTTCAAAGTTTTGATAGCAACCTATTTATTGTATCAAAATTTTGTCTTTTGATAATTATATTATTGTTATTTTATAATTCTTTTGTGATATGTCTAAAATTATCAGACAATAAGAGAAAGATATGGCACAAACATTTTTTCTTTTATTTATATCTATTTTGTATTGTCTTGGAATTTAATTTAAAAGATTTTTTTTTCTCTCATCAAAAATAAAATCATAAAATAAATCTAGTATCATAAACAAAATAAATTTGTATCTTTTACACATTGTTACATTTTGTATTTTACTTTACAACTTAAGTTAGCTGCTACCTTGGATAGCACAACTAAACAAGCACATCCACTACTCAGTGCTGCTAGGGAGAAACTGAGTCTTGGGCCTTGCCATAGCTATTTATATTGGCTTAAATGAAACTCTGGAATGGATGCAAATGTGCATCAGTGGCAATACGCAACAAGATGCACATGCGCATTGTGTGGCAGTGAACGTGTTAATCTTATAGCTATGCTGATGGATTTTTATTCAGTCTTTCACGACAAAAAAGATATTTAAATGACTTTCCCTCCCCCACTACAGTAGAAAGAAATATTTAGTTTATTCTTGAAGAAAAATGTAATGTGAATGTTTGTATTTTTATTTAAAATATAATGGATGATTCGAAAATGAAAAGAATTTATAAATAAATTTGTATCTTTTTCATTTATCATTGGATTTTTAGATTTTGAAAATGTCCAGTTAATTATTTGAGGGAATAAGTCGGAAATTTTCCGATATTCATTTTGACTTACATTCTAAGTTGATTTATGCTTAATGTAGAAAATATTCCTATAACTGTAAAAGTTTTGACTCCTGCCCCATTACTATCTTCTTCCTCAGAAGGGGAATCGGCTGCTAATAATACTGAACGACTTTGAATACCTTAAAAATATCTTATTTCTCATGATTTCTGTAATATTTTATTTCTATAAACCTAGCATTATATAATTAGAATTAGATTTTTTACATAATTTTTTTTCTCTATAGCTTTGAGAATGGTCATTAATATTCAAATGGTTCTTCGGATGATTGAACTCCTTCTTGTTGTTTGTGTTGTAAACACAGTGTTTTGTCCAATCTATTCTTCAGGTGTAAAATCTGGGTGTGATGGGATAAACAGAAGTTATATTTTTAAAGGGGGTAACCCTTATAGCGCAGTGCCCGGTGTCTCTGAGAAGGTCTCTGGTTTGAGAAGCAGAAGCCACATCGGGTTGAACTCCACACTTGTCTGGCTAATGCATTTAGTTAACATTTTGATATGAGTTGCTTCAGTTCAACCCGATGTGGCTTCCATTTCTCAACAGACCTAAACCTGACAAGACAAAGACACAGAGACACTGCGCTATAAGAGTTACCCCCTTTAAAAATATAACTTCTGTTTACCCCATTACACCAGGATTTTACACCTGAAGAAGGCCGAAGAATGGATTGGATGAAACGTTGTGTTTACAACACAAACAACGAGTTCGAAAAACCATTTGAATAATTTTTTTTCTTTTAAAATCATCATGTACTTGTCATTGTCTTTTTTGTCTTCATTATTAAACTATTTTCCTTTTCTTGAAGAATGATTTGAATCTTTTAAGAAATGTTGTAATTTCCTCTTAACACAATTTGAAAGCAAAATATCCATTCAGCCTTTGATGGTTAAGTAGAGTATAATGGATACAAATCTTATCTTTCTCTCTCACACACACACTAGGAAAAGAAATTTGAACCGTAGTGTATCCTTTATGAATTGCCTGATGTCTTCAGCAGACTTGGTATGATTTGCGTTTTGAGTTACAGATAAAAAAAATCTCAGATGATGAATCTGACGGCTTTGAGTTAATGGTTCTTGATTAATTTGTTTGCATTTATGAACAGTAACAGAAAGTCATTTGTGGATTAATAGTTGTAGTAATAATGTCATAATGGTGACAAATAATATGAAAATAGCAGTAGTCAAATAGTACTTAATGATAATGATAATTTGGATTATATTTACTGATAATTAGATTTAAAAGTTAAATTGATTTTATATTAACAAGAACACAAAATCATGTCATAGCAAATTGATCAAGAAATTTGCTCCAGAAATGTAAGACAATGTAACTATTTCTAATAGTTGATGATTTTGCAAGTATATATTTATTGAATTGGCATAGTGGGTAAGTTTTCCATATATATACACTTGTGTTTGCAGTTTCCATGGTCAGTAATGAACTATAACAAAGTTAATTGCTGTTTTAAACTGGTAATAAAATCTATGGATACTTGAGAGAATTTTCAATTTTTTTGTGTTTTTTGCCAACCTGGTATTTTTAAAGCTCTGCTTCACGCAGAAGAAATAAGCCACAAAAAACTAATTCTCAGATGGCCACTAAACCCAAAACAGTTATGTTAATTAACTGCCGTTCTTAAACTATTAAGTTTGCATTGCAAGCTTAGAAAATTTCTATTATTTTAATTGTTTTACTGACAGATAAATGGACTCCCTGATCTCTACCACAAGAATTAGATATTTGTCTGATCAATTTAATTGTTGAACTTCTATAGAGGTCAGTTGTTAATTAAGCAGTAGTGTTAATCACATGCAGTTTCTAAACAGTAATGTATTTGCCTATCTTTTTTGAAACTTAAATATCTATAAGAATCTCAAAAGATATTATAAAAAGCAACACTAACAACAATATATAGTTTTTAATTGTAAGTTACTGCAATAATGAGAATTTTAATAGCTGCTATGAAAGATTTTTTCATAGGCTTTTTGTACTAGATATGAAGCACTTGAAAAACAATTTCCTTCATCTTTGCAAATTTGTCATAATCCTCCCAAATTTCTGAACAATTTTGTTTTGTTTTTTTTTGTTTTGTTTTTATTTTTTTTAGATTTATGGAAAGAACTAAAAGTAAGGGGTAAAATGATTTTGCCAATTTTTTTTTTTTATTGCTGTAAAAGTAAGCACTATAAATTGATGTAACTATCTGAAAAGCCATAGTTTTATTGAAACAGTCTATTTCCTGATTTAAGATCCAACTAGTTTATTAAGAGTAATTAAATAGTTTCACTTAAATTTTATTTTTTGTTATCATTTTTCTTTTATTTTGTTTAGTTCAAGTACAGGAACAAAAGAAACAATTTTATATGTTTTTGTCTATTTTATGTTTTATTTTCATGTTCAATCATTTTTTCATTAAAATGTTTTCATCTTCAAGATGATATTACTTTGATGTAAAATGGTGTGGGCTTCTATTATTTTGCCCTATTTCTCCTCTCCCTGTTGGGGCCACCACTTGAATCACAAACTTTGTATTGTGAAATGATGGGAAATTTGACACCAAAGTGTAAAGCTATTTCTTTAAAAGAGACAAATAGTTTTAGATTATTAGGTCCTAAATATTAGCATGACATTTCTTAATTCAGTGAAATCTATTAAAAAAATGCAAGTAAGAAAATTTTTTGAATATGTTTATACATTAAAATATAAAGCATTAATTACAGTAAAGTGTACATATAATATGTAAATCACTAGTTGAGAAAAATTTATTAAAATGTATGAAATGAAAAACTATTAAAATACTGAGAAGTATGATTGGTGTGTGCAATTATCAAATGAAAAAAAAATATATAATCAAAATTTGATTGCTATTTTACTACAGTTTAAAAGAAAATTTTGTGAGGAAATTTGGCCAATGTTTTCCTATTACAAATAGCAGAAACCCTGATCAGTTAAAGTAATTTTTCTCAGCAATTTCGCATTTGGAAAATTAGCCTTTTTCTGATTGAGAGTAAAACATTTACTAATTTTATTAAGTTCTATCAAACAAAAAACTGTAGTGGAGTATTTTACCAAGATTTTATTTTTATTTATTTTATTTTCACATTCATTTTTTTAATGTTGTATTAATTTCTCTGAATTTTAGTTTAACAAAACAACAATGTCTATAAGATCAGAAATTCTTACTTCCAAATGTGAGGTATTGTTTTAAATTTCTTTTCTTTTTACGTTTTTTTTTATTTTGAACTAGTTGGCCTTGTGATGTTGTATATATTTTACTTTAAAACCTTCCGCTAGGTCCATTGAGTATGCATGCCAAATTTGTTTGGGCAAATCAAACTTCTAGTATTATATAGAAATAGGTGGAAATCAGATCATTATTATTATTAGGGTGAAAACGAGTGCAGACCCCCACAAATTTTCTTTTTTTGCGAAAGGAAAAACTGTGAATTTGCACACATATACCACTTATGTGGGACTTACCGGTACCATTTTAGGCAGTGGGTAAAGTCAAAAGTTTAAAAAAGAAGTGGTTCAACTAAAAATCGACCATTGTAGAATAATATAATAGATTTAGATTTTCTTGTAGTAAAAAAAGTATAATGCTACTATTTTCATTTTTAAAATAGAATTACCTGACAATATTTGCATGCAGTAGTATAACAATTTTTCATTTCGTTAAAACTTTGTCTAACTTTGAACACTAAAAATTGATGCATATTGTATTCATTTTTCTTTTCTTCTGTTCTTATACATTTAAACTTGAAATTTGTGTAGATATAATTATTTGTCAACTTATTTTTTTAAACCTACAAAGATATACTTTATGGTTTTAGATTGTTAATAAAATTAGTTTCTGAAGTTTAAAAATGTAAATTATTTTCATTAATTGGTCAGTAACTTAATATCAGATGTTGTTAGTTAAACACATCTTTTTATGTTGTCTCACAATAATCCTTACATAGTAGTTGTAAAGAGCAGGGTATTTAATGAACCAATACAAATTTGCTATCATTAAAAAGCCATGTGTGTTGGTTAATTCCTTAGAGTAGGTGTTATCATTGTATGTCAATGGTTGTTATGTACAATGTATACATAAACAAATAGTAATTAATTCAAACACCACTGGGATTTCTAGATTACCAAATATTGTTATTTATCTGTACGGTTTGATTTTGATGAAGGCTCCAAATTAGATCCAATGATAATTACAAATCAACAATACCAAATTGATGTACACTCCTGGGCAAAAAAATGAGCTAAGCACTTTCCATCAATTAAAAGATCTTAACACCATAGAGAACACATGGGTGCATATTAAGGCCAAACTGGTTGGGTGAAAATTTGGGAACACTGACCAGCTGTACAAAGCAGTCAGAGATGAATGGAATAACATTGAAGCAGCACACTTTAAATAACTATTGGACAGCTTTCCCAAATGGCTCAGTTTTCTGAAAAAA
>VCCN01002867.1:1235648-1245768 GCA_006491835.1 Architeuthis dux
ACGTTAAACCAAACCTATATATAAAATTAACAATTCCCTACCTGATTTGAAATCACAACCATGTGATTGGAAGGTGCCTCTCTTACCAATTGAGCTAAACTGACAAGTCTTATATACCTATGAATTTATTTACATATACAATACAAAAGTTGCAGTAATCCTCTTCAGTTTGAATAGAAGTAGGAGTGGAGTTGACCCTGCAGCAGCCAGTCTTGTTTTAATTTGAAATGAATTCACTTTAGAAAAATAAAGTTGTCATGAAATGATTATATCAATATCATGTGACCAAAACATAAAGCAACTCAATATTTCTGTAGAAATGCTCAAAGACCTGTATACAAAAATTTGTTGTTTTTTAGTTTTTTAGTAAGCTAACATAATCGTTTAATATTAATGTTTGTCTGGCAGTTTATACTCGTGATGTACGTTAATTAGAAAACCGAAACTGTCACCAAACTGTCGAAATAGGTTTCTTCAGGTTTGAGTTGGTCCGGCTGGCTGGCATGTATCGCGTATACATCTGCACCAATGGAGCTAGAGAGCTGAAAATTTAAACATTTACTCCTTATGTCTAGGAAAAAAACGTTTTGCCTTTTCAAAATTCCCCCACTAAATACTTTTTTAGAGGGGGGTGGGTTCAATTTGCAATGTAAGTTTATGCGAAATTGATCCCTTATTTTTGTCCGCTTGTTTTTTGAAAATTCAGATTTTTAGTGATTACTGCCCAACAAAATGTGAGAGAAGTAACTTATTTATTGATCACCCCTTTTTCCAATTATTTAATTGATCACCCCCAATGGGGCATGCTGCCAAAAGATGTTGCTCATAGGACAGTTTCTATTGAGTGACTAACCAGACCTGTTTTCTTTCAATCCAAGTCATGTCTCTGGAGTGATGACAGAAGGAAGAGAGAATAAGTCTTGAAGACATTTTCCCTGCCTGCTACTTACTAATACTTCTTGGAATGTCCACTGAGGATTATGTAAACCTTGCTACTTCTAGAGTGTTTTGATGGCCATTCATTTCATTCAGCAGTCTATTTTTATTGCTGAAAATTTCCATTGACGTATATGCCTTGATAATTAATCCAAAATTAGTTTTATTAATTGGATAGTATTTGTTTTAGTTTCTTTTTAGCCAGATAAAATATTTTAGCAAATGTACATTAGTACCAGGGCTCCAGACTAACTTTTTTCACCACTGCCTTGAAACCGTCCCGAAAAACACTTAACTTTCCTGAAGGAAATGTAAACCGTCCCAAACACATTTTATAAACAACTCGCTTAATCAAGAAAATAATCAACAGATTAATCGATAATGAAAAGAATTGTTAGTTGCACAGAATTAAGAACAAATAAATTGGAGAACCCGAATTCTGTGTCTCATTGAACTGAGGTTTCTGTGGTCAGGGTTGTCAGGTAGTTGGAGACGTTTCTGGCCAAAGACATTTTCAGGTTTTACTCTAAAGATCTAGGAAATATATTACATATTATTAATAAATTAAATGTGACTTTAATCGTCAACATTTATATTATTAAAATATTATTTTATTACTATAAATTAAATAAAAATATTACTGATTTTATTAAAATTCATCTAAATGTCAATTTATGACATCTAAATGCAACCAAAAACATCTAAATTGGCAACACTGTATAAAACATTGCAATACTGCAGTACACACCAAAATAAGAGTTTATTAAAAATAATGTTGCTTTCTGGCATGCATATTCAGTTTAACCTATGCATTTTGATAGGAAAAATGTTTTTTTATTTGACATTTTATTTTAAAACAAACATTAAATTTTGGCACAACTTAGCAAAAGTGGTCCTGATTGAAATTTTGAGTGTGAAGATTTTGCACCTGCGCACACTCGATGTTAAAAATGGCACATACATGAAAGAAAAACAGCTGTAAATATTATTATTGTTTTGAATAAATTAAATTGTTTTGCCTCGCTTCATAAATTTTCAACAGATCGCGTATCCACATGACATCAGCTGAATTCTAACTGGGACTACCTTTGCCGGATTTTATTTTATTTTTTTAAACTATCTCCTTGGTTCAGTTTGTAATTTGTTAAGCAACATTTTTTTTTCAAAATCCATTTTGTCCTGGATGCATCCGAGGAAGTTCTTTGTTCACCCCAAACACATTTTCTACCGTTCCCGGGATGCTGTTAATTTCGAGCTTTGATTAATACTAGAATATATCAACTTCTATCTCGGATCTGTGCTTAAAGTTGCAGACAGCCATACTGTTGGGATCCTCCTTCAAAGTGACGGAATGTTCACAGCCTGTGGTTTAACTACTCAGGTCATCCATACTTGTCAGAATACTCCTGCAAATCAGTGGCAGACCAACATGTAGCCAACTCAGGCATCGGCCAGAAGAAGGAAACCTATCAAACCTATGACCTAGGGGCCTTGCACCTATTTGCACCACCTCGGTGGACTATAGGATACAATATAGGTTTAAAGGGTGGTGTTGGCCCGTTGCACTTCACCTTAAAACTTTATTGCGCAGACTGGAGGTCTATTCCGTGCACAGGCCCTGCCATCTAAGGTCTCATAGTCGCGGCAAATCCACCCCAAATCTTTGTTTGTGAAGCCAAGCCATTCAAATTTATGTCTTGGCACTGTAGCAGTCATCAGAAGCACACTCTGGAGGATACAATCAGGGCGAAACAGGAGTCATTTTGGTTAAGAGAAAATGTATGTCTGGAATAGACTTGAGTTGACAGGAAGTAGATCAAGAGAAAATATCAAATAAAGATTACTTGAACGCCACATAAATGGGGGAGGGGAAACAGGACCAACAAAATGGAACTTCCATTAATGAATGAGAGGTGTTGACTGCCCTGTCCTCAAAATCTCAGCCTTTTGGCTAAGATCAAAGTGTAGTATCTGTTCTTCGAAACCTTCATGGATTTGAAGTTCGGATCAACACTGCCTGGGATTCGTTCCAGGGTTCTTGTCGCATGCTCAGGATTTGTCCTGAGAGGTTGCCCGGGATTTGTCCAGCATGCTCATGATTCATCCTGAGAGCTTTGCACAGGATTTGTCCTGTGACCAACGACCAGCTTGCCTCAATGTCTACATGACATCAGTCGCAGGGAACCCCCCCCCCTATCTGCCTGCATGTTTGTTTGCAGGACGCCACCCTAAAATGACCTTGTGCCAAATTTGTTGTTGTGGGGAGGCAAATAAAGAGATTAATTCACTTGCAGGGATAACTTTCTGCCATTTCATTCTGCTGTTCCAAGAGTGATTTATGTTTTTGTCTGCTTCATTCTTTCTTCAGGGGTTCCATCAATTTAACAGTGCAACATTCTTCCTAAAGAGTGAGGGTATCTGCTATGTCAGTCCGTCATTGACACAAATGTACTCATTTTGCATGGACTTCCTGCTTTGAACACATCTATTGGAAACTGAGGCAAATTGCCTGCTTTCTTGACTTGGATTCAGATTCTTCTCTGGAATCTGTCATTTTTCAACTAGTTCTGCTGTCCCTAACCTTGTGTGTATGTGGCTCTTTCTTCTACATGTGGCCTTGATTGGCAAGCCGTTTTATTGTGTGTACAGGGAATGGGATTGACCAGAGGTAGCTCCTCACTCCCATGTAACTCTGTTCTTTGAAATGCGGTCTAATTAGCCAATGATGCTTCTTGCTGCCATGGGAGAAGAAAATTCCAGAAGAGAATACATGTTTCTACACTTTCACAATAGAGTTAGAAGACAAAGTGGGAACCCACAAATAATCTCAAATGAAGTATCTTTATTTGTGTAGGCATATTCTGCTAATAATGTTTTACATGTACTTTTTTTTTAATTGCTAAGAAATTCCTTGCTCTTTAAACTTATGAGTTGTGGTAACAATTGTCACAGACTCATAAATGAGGATAGAACTGAAGATTTGTTGACTTGTAGTTCCAGCTTCTATAACTAACCCTAACCTCAAACCTTTCTCTTATACTCTACTTTAAGTGTCTTTATGATGTTTATGTACAAACAAAAATAATGTTTGTGCTGTAATACAAACTCTTATATTCATGCCTAAATACAAACGTGAAAATGGAGAGGCCAGCAAAGTGTAGGATTAAAAGACTCCTGCCTACCATTAGCTCAGTTGGTAGAGCAGAACCTGCGTATAAGGTTGCTTCCAGAGTGGACATTGGTTCGATCCCTGCACGGAACTTGTTTCTTTATTTACATTTACGCAAATCTCTTGTTTTTTTTTTTATCATTTTTGAAAGCTGAAAATCAAATATTACATTATTAGAATTGCTTTCAGTTTGGAATTCCTTTGAAGCATATCGGCTCCTAATCAGGCCCAGGCAGAGGGGTTGCTAGTTGGCCTGGGCCTACGGTTTTGAGGTGGGCGTACTCCAGGGGTGTACATGTATATACCCATACATAAATCATATGTATTTAGCACTGATTACGAAAATACTTAATGAGCAGTTTGAAATGGGGCCTACAATTCCCATCTGGTCCCAGCCCTGCTCCTAATTCAACATTTTTTCCAAGAGAAAATCTTTTTATAGTAGCTATAGTTGAGATCTATCAGGTACTTTTATATTATAACATTATATACCAGGTTCAAGCCTTACTAAAATCTGATTCAGTATTCAACAATTTACTTTCATTACTAAAAGTCAGTAGCGGGTTATTTATCTTATATCCAAAATATTGATGTTTGTTTGACACTTTTGCAAGAATATTCTAAAGTTCAGCATTATAGGGAAAAAACATGAAAATGTATTTTGACATAAGTTTTACAATGTAACTTTTTCCTTTATTAATGTAAGGGGAATTATTTTGTTTAATACAGTTTTGAGCTTTATAACATTTTGGATCGACAACCTAGTTTGTACAATAAGTATTCCGATTACCCTCAGAAAGAAAAAACAGCTGGTTTTGAACTAGGAAATATGTGAATGTACTGACCTTATGTTATGTAAGTGCAAATAATTTGGATTTTTGTGTATTCATGTTCTCATTCAGAATTATGTAATATTCAAGAGTTTAAAATTAACAGTACTTGCTATGTACATTATGAAATTACTATGAAATTTTTTGTTTTCAGTTGAAGCTAAATTTTTGGAAATAGACTTTTTAATGTAGTTCTAAGATGTTTCCATGAAACAGTTTTCAATAGTTTTGTAAGTCCGTTTGTATGTATATAGCTATTTTTCAACATTTTTTAGCCAAAATTTTACCTTTTAAATCTATCTCATTCAAAGAATGGCGTAATCATCATGCATTTAACAGAATTTCATAAATTTTTCTAAAAGTTTTTTAATATATTTTCTGTAGTATATATTTTTGTCCAAATGAAAAACTAAAAAAGTTGCCTCAAAAAACAGTTTTAAATTTGTCTTACACAATACAGTCATTGCTTTAACTTTTTGGCTGCTTGAAAATATATTCAATGTTCACAGAAATAGCTTATTGTATAGCTGTATTTCATGCATAGTAATAGAAGGGAACTTTTATCTGTTTCTGCTTTTGAATTTATTTGTTAATAAGATTCAAATTTTAAAATGGTCGCTATCTTTGAAATGCCTTTCACTTGTTTGAACTCACCAAGAGGAAATTATATACATTCTCTTTTATCATTAATAAATAAATTTGTCTTGGCAGAAACTCATGTTCATCTTAACATTTTCTCTTTCTCTTTTTCTTTCCTTTACAAACAAATGTATTTATGTACTTTGAACGACTGCTTTGATTTTTAATTATTAGTTCATCATTACTTGATAAAATATCTTACATGTTGGAAAGATTAAGCTATATGTACATTGATTAAATGTCAGTTAACATGTATGTTTATATTCCTATCCACATGTATACTTATATGTATTATCTCATACACATACACACACCATAATTTTTGTTTGGATATTCTTATACTGTTATTCTCGGATGTATTTGTCACAATGGCTCATCAAAATAGATCAAGTCATTTTTGAGTGTCAACCAATTTTGTTCATGATTGAACTCTAAAACATTCAGATTTATTAAATGACTATGCTTTATATGATAAGACTCTCTTGCATATTTAATGCTTGCTTGATTCAATTTTGAATCTTGGAATCTGTTTAAATTTGACACAGTTAATGACATTAGTTTGTAAAGACAATTGAAATAGTTTACATTTTTGAATAAGAATGGAAAACTGAATATGGTGGTTGTTGACTTGTCCAATATCAAACACATTTTGTTGGTTTGGATGTGAAGATCTCAAAGGATACTGGCATATAACACATTACATCAGCCGGCTCCTTGAAGTGCAATCAAAAATTAAATAGATTTACTTTATGGGCTCTAGTTTAAGTTTTTACCTACTTTTTTTATTTTTGATATTCAAAAGTGTAAATATAGTAAGTAAACCCACTTATGCTCACCTACTGTTGATAACAGATCGTAGAGCTATCCTACTTAACCTGTTCACTGCCAAGTATATTTTTAATGTTGTAACTTCTGTGCCGGGTTTTTCTTGTAAAAAATTGATGAAAATAGAAAGTCTTCATGGCCTGTTTAAAACAGTTTTATTTTTGTACAAATCAACTAATATCTACAAAAGAATATCTAATAAATTAAATATATAAATGAATGTGAGAAAGAAAAAAAGAACAATACTGCCGTAAGACGGTTATCTTGTCTGTGGAACTGGACTGACGACTTGCTAAGACGAGTTATCTTGTCCGTGGCAGCGAACGGGTTAAATCATGTCTATGACACTTGAAAATGACTGGCAAAGTTATTACTGAAACTCATTGTGACAAAGGAGAGAAACAAATATTATAAGAATATCAATTCATCATCTGATAATTTATGAATTGCAGCAATGTTTTTATCACTCATCATTAGTTAATTTCCTTTTTACACTTTGGCTCACCATCACTTTCACCTGGATCCATATATCAATCCTGTCCCTATTTTCAATTGTAGAGGGTTTTCTCCTCCAGATACTAGGCCCTTGACTACTGAGCATGATTACTACAACACATTGGAGGATCTGGCCACGTAAGTGCAGTAGGGAATTTTCTGTGGAGCTGCTGTTGTCTTCTTCACGGTGTTGCTCTCAAAGGTTCAAGGGTCAATACTTCCTGCTTGTCCCTTTGCTATCATCCCATCTGTGGAAGACTGCTGCTTGTATGCCTTGGTGTCATTATGATGGTGTTGTGATGTGTTAAACAGTAGTACTAGTAATTAGTATTTTTAGTGAACGTCTGTGAGATGTTTGTTTATATTTCTTTCAAAAGTGAGTTTAACAAATTTAAAAAAAAAATAGTTTTGTTATGGTCTGTTCATTTTTAAGTGTTCTGTGTAACAAACAACACTAATACTATTACTAACCAGAGATTGTTTTCAACAGCATCACAATGTCCAAATCTTTAATTGAGTTTATTTGAAAAACTATTCGGACTAACACTTATTGTTTTATAAAAGTTTATTGCTGCATTGTTTCAAGTTTAAAATCTGTTCAGTTTGAATACAATTAATACTTGGATTTATGAGATTTATATAGGAATTTATGATTTAAATAAGTAATTATCTACATATGTTAACAATTGTTATTACTCAAAATTTTATATGCATAAAAAAAATCCAATTAAAATTTCACCACTTTCAAAAAGCATTATCTTAACTGATTGAGATATTTGAGATACATTTTTAATATGGCATGCAGTATCAATTTACATAAGAATTTGTAAAGAAAAATTAGCATTTTGAAGGAAGAAGTGATAACTACCTTCTCCTTTTTTCACTACAAACACATAGCAGTATCAAATAGAATTGGGTCACTAAAATCTTTGACTTGTGTTTCAAGCGATTAGAAATCATAATGCTGGTTTCCACCTTTCGTAAGCAGAAATGGTATAAAGCAAAGAAACAATTACCATTAATTTGTATGGGAAAAGTTCTTTAGCATTCTCTGAATCCAAAAATGGGGATGATGGTTTGTCGAATGTTAGGGTGGCGGGACACACATGAAACTGGGGTGTAGAGGAGAGAGAAAGAAGGTGTGCGTTGCCTCTATAATGGCTCGCTGCAGAACACGCTGAATGCTATTTTCGCGTTTCACCTTTTTTTCATAAAAGTGAACTTTTGAAAAGCGAGGGATACCAGTAGTTATATGAAGAGAATCATTATGTGCTACCAAGAAAGTGAAAGGTAAAAGTATTACAATATATTCAACTTGAAACTGTATATTGATATTTATCCATGATTGTCTCTGTCACATGGTTGTGCAGCTTATATCATCAAGTAATGTAGATATTGCAATACATAAATGTAGTGACTTACTGGAGGAGTAAGAAGATTATTGCACCAATTTTCTAGATTTGGAAATCTGCTTGTTTTAAAAATAAGGCTTTAAAATTCTCGTTTGTCCTGGACTTGAAGTGCAAGAAGCAAACATGAAACTAAACCACCAAGCTGGCTTGTTGCTGACTTCAGCATAAAGCTAGCTTTGTACAGCAACCAATGAGGATTGAACTCACTAGTAAAGCTATGCAAGATTTGTTAGTATAACCAATACTCTATGGCAGGGTTTTACTATACAAGGATGGATCAATAAATCCACAGCCAAATTTTGATCTGAAATTTTCACTGTATAATGTTGATTCATGTGATCTATGTAGAAGTGTTAGGTTAAGTGTATTGACAAAGGAGATTATATTATATCTTCAAATAGGTTTTAATGACAGCTAAATAGCGTCATGAAACCATATGTGTTCCACCAAACAATCTTGTCTAGCCAAGCAGACAGGGTGGGACTATGCTAATAAATATATTGAAAAATAAATAATTGTTATGTAAAATAAATGCACTTTTTCCATCATTGGGCTATGGACTTACATAGTTAGATATGGATATGTTTGAAGTAAATGGCAGGCTGTAGCTTTTGTCAGTTTTAAATTAAAATTCATTATGTTGGTATTGAAAAGGACCAGAAAAAAAAATTGAATTCTTTGTAAAATTAAACATTACTCTAGAACAGGTTATATTCTTTAAAAGTCAAAACCAGAATATTCTTTTTCAATTTTGTTATCTGTGTACACATACATAAAACAGTGATATTATTAAAATAAACATGGATATATACATATGTCTGTACACTTATGTGCAAGCAATTACATCTCCTGTAATTATGCATACTTGAATCTGTTTTTAAAATATGTAAGCAATTAACATAACTTATGAATTAAATAAGTGAATATGTCTATAGAAATTAATGCCTTCTCTGACCTAAAGCAAAGTTAAGTAATTATGAAATCAATGTCTTTCACAAGTTGTTATACTCTTTCGAGATGTATATAAAATAAAGTATACTGAAGTGAATATTTCCATTTATTTTTTTCACTTGTATTGAGTTAGTTACATTAATTTGTGGCCCATGAATATATCTTTGTTACATTAATATAAATACAGTGTTAATAAATATTTTTTTTACTATCTGGACATTTGAGGAAGTTTTTAAAATCCATACATCAAAACAGTACAATAGAAATCTGTAATTTTTATATATATCCTTCAATATGGCATGAAAATATTATTAACAGAAACATTGGAAACTTGATGTCATCAATATGTCATAGATCCACGTCTGTTTTGAAACACACTTTGCTATTTAGGAATCTCACTAAATCCTTATATCTCACGATCTTTAAATTTAAAGAAACATTTGCTGAGATGGTCTATTCTCTGTGAGGATACAAGTAGTTATTTACTAAGCATAGCTTAGTTTTGACACAAGTATGGTTCACCCAGTGAGGATCAAACTTAGTATTCAGTAATAATGATCCATAAGAATAGCTTGCTAAACTTTATAGCACAACGAGGTATCTAAAATATGTGTATATGTCTTTACTGAGCTTAGATCAGTTTGGCACTAGACCACAAGTGTAGGGCACTCAGTGAGATTCACTCACTAAACAGTAGCAATGACTAGCTCATTAACCATTATCCCACAATGAAGTGCCTCTGAGGGGGATACAAGTAAGAATATTTCTTTCTTGTTGAAGATCTATCTTGAGTAAGAGAAGTCAGCTCTTCTTCTCTTTTACCTTAATGTAATATAAAATATAAGTTAATCCTCGCAAAAAAA
>VCCN01002867.1:1250154-1270034 GCA_006491835.1 Architeuthis dux
TTTCTTTATGCAGATTTATGATTTAGGCTGCTCGTTTAGCAGTCGCGCACACTGGCGCCGGGCAAATATAGGTTCTTAACTAATAAATGTCTTTATAATTATCATATATATATATAATGAATTTGCCATTATTGCTAGTTTTTCTTTTTCAAATAGTTTACTCAGGTTGTTTTTTTTTCTTTTTCAATAGATACATTACTTTGAGGGAAAAAAGTAAATTTCTTCAGTTGAGGCAAATTAGTTTTAAAGTGCCAAATTATTTAATGTCTGTGAGAATATTGACCTGTCTCTCATGTCATGGTTTGGATCTGCATAAACCTGCTGGTCCACCTAATGTGTTCACATGAAAGGTTTCTAAAGAAAAACAAAGAGAATCTACCTGGTTTAAATAAATAACAAGCAAGTTTTTATTCCTTTTAATAGACAGTGGGAATTAGTCAAGTTTACCTTCAGGCCAAAAGGCAGAGAATAGACTTTTTTAAAAATAGTGTTTATGATTTTTGTTTTTTTACCATGCCTTATATTGTGAATAGATACTTTTCAAAGGTTTAACAATCTTTCCTGTGTTATATTTTTTTAATTCAAATGTTGCAAACAAAGAATGAAAAATCACTCTGGTAGAGGCTGTTTTATCTATTTCTTATATGGCTTATGTTGAGGTAATCCTGTGACCAAGCATATCTTCAGCCCCTGTGTTTAATGTCAGGCTTCCTTTGTCCATAATAGAAATGACTTGTTCTAAAGTTATTTTCCATATTTTCTGTTCTTATATGAAATATTTTTTTTTATAATTAATAAGTAGAGGTCCTACTCTTTTATCTTTACTGAAGAGATGTAATATCAAATTATCAAATGCTCAGTAGTGTTCACAGTTGAAGTTTGATCTGACAGAATAAAACCATCCCTCAAAAGTTGAAAAATTATTATGAAGGCTGTTCTCTTAGTAATGTTTCTGTGGGTATAATTTATGTATAAAATGTCTCTTTATGGAATAATTAAAGAGTTCTTTCACAGTCTTTAAACCATTTTGATAATTCAGATTGCATTCGTTCGCATAGAAATTATGAAGCTCAATTGAACAGCTTGACACATTGTGAATTCCACATCTGAAAAAGTTTTATTTAGAAACCAGAATGAAAAAGATCTTCATTGTGACATGTTTTACCAGTCTGGTGGGAATATACATTGTGTAGAAATAATCTGACTTTTAGATATTTCTGAAGCATTAATGCTATATGAATTAGCAGGTTTGGTGGGGGCTGTGAGAAAGAAGACAACCTTTCTCCTTCAGCCCAATCTCACTTTTTGATTGAGTAAAGCAGTTTATCTTCCATTTTTATCCTTGAGAAAAAAAGCAACTTTTTTATTTATTCATATCAATTAGCGTTAGTATCTTTGTGTATGTCAGTTTATTGTGTGTGTGTGTGTGTCAGTTTATAACTTTGTGTGTGTGTGTGCAAGCATTCATGTACATACATTAATAACTGTAAATTGACAGTCTTTAAAGTAGTTCACAAGAAGAAAAAAAAATCAATGTTTTTGACATGGTTTCTGCTTTCAAAAGTGTCCGGTATTAACTGTGACAAAATAGCTTTTGTGATCAGTGTACTAGTGAAATATTATTTACTATGGTTTCTATAAAAAGAACCACTTTTTCAATTTATAAAATGATTAGATTTTTTGTTTCTAGGTAGAAAGTTTAAAATTTTTTCTTGATAAAATTCCAAGGTCCATATATTCTCAGAAAACTATAACAACAACAACAATGATAATAGAGGTCTACCAAGTTCTAAGGCCAGAAGAACTTTTTAATTTCCTGGTGTGTGTTTCTATATTTCTTCACGGAAAGTTATCAGTCTGTTTAAAAACCTATTAACCTTTATCTGTGCTTCTCTATATCTATATTTGTGGGTTGTCTGTAAGGTTTTATGTATCTAAAAAGAAAAACACTTCATTGCAGTTTACCGTTTGTGCTGCATACAAAATGGAAATGAGCAAAGTCTGTTATACTGCTAGAATTTAAGTTGTTTTCTTGATAAATATTGTTTAGACATATGTGGATTTATTCAGCTCATACCATTTTGTAAATATTATGGTTCCTGGAAATACTGAATAGAAATTCTGAGTATGCTTAGAATTCTATACATATATCTGGTTCCTATTTAAGATTTAAACTTTAACTTCATTTCAGATTGTTTTATTAACAAAAAAGTGTTACTTGGTTTCTCTATTCCAGAGTTGTTTTTGGAATACCATTTAATGGTTTGCTGTGGCTAAGTTGATATTTTCTGTAGATTTTGACTAGCTGCGTGTTACCATGGTTTCAGATTCCCAGAAGAGTTTAAAATCTGATGTTATTCTGTTTAGTAGTTGGGAAATATAAAGAAAATGTTTCTATTTAGATTATTATGCTCATTGTTGTACCATTTACTGTCTTGATTTAATAAAATTTTATACAAGATAGGGAAACGGAATCATGGAACTATTAAACCCATTTTGCAATTCAGCTGTGTTCATCTACCATCATGATAACATGGTGTGGATAATTTCCTTATACACATACTGTTTTTTTTGTTTTTTGTTTTTTTGTGAATAAAGATTTGGCTTCTTTTCAGCAGGGATGAATTACAGAGTTAAAATATATATAATTCTGTAAAAACAACACAAAGTGAATGAGTGTTAAGAGGATTTAATAAGTATTTAGTAAATTGGTGCTGCTGTGCAGCTCATTGATGTGACATAAGATTGGCCGCACCATGTATGCATACAGATTTCTTTGTTGAAACTTGTTGAACAATTTCATTGATGAACAATTTCTTTTTGTCCAGACTCTCCAAGCTGTTCATTTTTAACAGATAATGAAATTTGAAATACTACTCCCCTGCAAAAATTATGGAATCCACACATTTAGAGGATGTTCACCCAGCTTTTTTACTTCGTAGCAAATAAACAAATCACAGATAAGACAGATAACAATTTTTTTTAATAGCTTAACATTTTGGCATCATGAAATATGCCTAAAAAAAAATTAGATTAAATTATTTAAAATATTGGCATATTTTTTTTCCAGATCAAGAAATTATGGAATCACTCAGTGCTGAAGGAAAACTATAAAATCACCTTGTAATTTGCATTTCTAAAACAAATACCAGCACAAATCTAAATATGCAAATTAGTCTACAGTTAAAAGAGTACTTGCAGACCTTAACAAGCTGTTGGACTGGGCTAATTGAAAGGAAATATGGCTTCAACAAGAGAGATCTCAATTGAAATAATGGAAAGGATTATAAAACTCCTTCGAGAAGCAAATCTAACATGTAGTGTGACAAAAGATGTTAGTTGTTCCCAGTCACCTGTGTTTAAAATTTGATGCAGGTATAAACAAAATGGGAAGGTTATAAAAGAAAACATAGAAGTAGACCACAGAAGACATCAAGGCATCAGGATAGAAAACTGAAAGCAATATGCCATGAAAATAGAAAATGCACAACAAAACAAATGGGCAGAAACAGGGGTCAGCGTTTGTGACAGAACTGTAAGACATTTGGCTGAATGAAATGGAATTTACATATAGAAAAGCCAAACAAACACTAACACCTAAATAAAAGAAAACAAGGTTACAATGGGCTAAAGAGAAGCAATCATGGAGTGTGGATGATTCCGTGATAAATCATGGATCAGCATTGGCCAAGGCGATGATGCTGCAACTTTTGTCTGGTGCCATTCCAATGAAAGATATAAGGATGGCTGCCTGAAGAAAACAAGCAAATTTCCCGACTCCTGTATGATATGGGGTTGCATGTCAGGTAAAGGACATGGGGAGATGGAAATCATTAGCTCAACAGTCAATGCTCTGGTGCACATTGAAATTTTGGACATTTTTCTCATTCCGTCGATAGAAAATAGGTTTGCGGATAAGTCATTTTTCAGAATTTTCTTCAGGAAAGGCATATCAACTCAGTTATATGACCGGTAAACAGTCTGGATCTCAATCCGATTGGAAATTTAAAAAAAAAAAAAAGTTCATGACAAATCTCCATCCTACAAAGCTGATCTGTCAACTCTATTAGAGAAAGTTGGAACCAGCTTGATGGAGAATATTGTTTTTCATTAGTGAAGTCTATGCTTCAAAGAATACTGGTTGTTATAAAAGCCCGAGGAGGAGCCAGTGCTAATCGTGATTATTGTTTTTGATTCCATAATTGTTTCCTCTATTTGATCTGGAAAAAAAAATATGCCAATATTTTAATCTAATTTGTTTGAGGTAAATTTCATGAAGCCAAAATGTAAAGCTATTAAAAAAATGTTTTGTCATATCTATGATTTGTTTATTCGCTGCAAAGTAAAAAAAGCTGGGTGAACATCCTCTAAGTGTGCTGATTCCATCATTTTTCCAGGGGTAGTATAAAGAAATATCAAGTATTGGAAACTTGCTTGTAGAGACTGAATGTTGAACTAATGAAGCAAACACTATGTAATAAGTTTATATACAGTGTGAACTCCTTTTTATCTAAGCGGATGTCTCTTATCTTTTATTGTTGATGATCATGTTTAAAAAGTAGTTTTGAACTAAATCGAAGGAAGGACAAACAAAACTCAATTTCTTAAAGGTTTCTATTTGTTTTTCTTTCATGAAAAACTAGGGATCAAGTTTACATCAGGCACCCTAAAAATTGTTGAATCGAAAAGGGACACATTTTGCCTCGACACCTGAAATGTTCAAAGTTACTTAGATTCAATAAAAAAAATAGGTTTTTTTTGTTTTTTTTTTTAAAAACTAACAAATTTTCGATGTTAATAAGATACTTCTTATTTTTCTGGGAGAAACTATTTTTTGTGCTTTCAATCCAACCTCCTTTTTCTATTTTTCTATTTTTATTACGCTAAGATGACAGTTACTGAATGACTATAAAAGCCAAAACCTAGTTTTACAAAGAATAGTTGGATTGAAAGCATAAAAAATACTTTCTCCTGGAAAAATAAAAAGTATCTTAGTAACTTCGAAAATTTGTTAGTTTAAAAACAAAAACAACCTATTTTTTATCGAATGTATGTAACTTCAAACATTTCCGGTGTCGGGGCAAAATGTGTCCCTTTTCGATTCGACAATTTTTAGGGTGCCTGATGTAAACTTGATCCAAAATGGCTACTTTCTCTTTATTGCTTGCATTTGGTAGATGCTTGTTTTTGGACACCATTTCTTTCTTTTTGCTCTCTGTGGCTTCTCTCTTCCTCTTTCTCTATTATTGTTCTCTTTGTAGTTTTTTAAAACTTTTTCTACTTTGTCCTTTTTCTACCTTGTCCTTTTTCTACCTTGTCCTTTTTCTACCTTTTTCTTTTTTTGTATATATCAAATTCCTCCTTCTCTCTTGTAAAATTGTCCACTGCTATCAGTCATTATTAACCATGAAATTACATTTTGTTTTCTATATTGAGATTTTAAAGTTCAATCTATCCAATATAATTTCCATTTATTTTATTTGGTATTGAATGTACTTTATATAAACTGAATGTTTTTCCTTCATAAATATGGCTACTTAATATTACTCTTTACTCTGAACACTTTTGTAAATATAACTGGTTTGATAAATTTCTAAATTCCTTGTTCAGCAATTGAAAATGTGCTTTGTTTCCTTCTAACTTGCTTTCTCTCTTTCTTCCTCATTCAAAAAATACACATACATACAACAGATGAAGTAATTCTTTTGGGGATACCTGGCATTAACTAGACAACACAGCAGTTGGATTTTATCTTAGTAATAATATAAGGGTGTGAATGTGCATTTAATATTTAAACAAATGCTAGTTTGACTACAGATCAATTGTGGCCCCACACATTTTAGATGAGGGTTTATATTCTGCACACCATAAGCTTCATTTTGGTACTTACCCCATCTTTATAGCTTATGTGGTTGCGAAGATATAGAACATTTAGTTTCAGGTATTTGGGGAAATTTTCTAACCAAGGTTTTGGGAAAATTGACATTGAAAGTATACAAACAATGACTTTCTAGTGATGAGGTCATAGAAAAACTTAAAACATGTTTTGGATTATTAAACATTCATATTTTCAATGGGAATGGTTAGATAAGGTATTTATGTAGCCATTTTTGATAAAATCTGAAAATCACCAAAAATGACCAGCTATTTTTAGCTCTAGCTGAAAACTATTTTCTAATACCTGATTCAATGTGCAGGGTCACAATTGTTATAAAATAATTGCACTTACATTTTTAATCATTTTAATTAGATATATTGAGTAAATAAAGTAAACAAAAATAAATACTTAACCCATTGCTCCCCAACCAGTATTTTAAATCAATTTTGAAGTGCATCTGTTTCGTATCCTGGTAAATCAAAATCAATCGGCTTCTACTGCATTTTGAATAACAATGTTTTAGCTACGTACCATTTAATGAGCTTTTGATTCTTTTCACAGAAGTTAAAACAAATTATAATAGCCTGCTTGAATTTGAATAGCTAATTAATTTAAATGAGTTTTTTTTTCTTTTTTTTTTTTTCAAGTCATTCATAAAGTACAAATCTCCATTGAAGATTCACTGGAAATGAGATTTATAAACAATGGGGAAAGTAGTTAGCATTAATCAATCTTTATTATTATTGGGTGAAGTATTGTAACACACCATTTTTTAATTAAATTTGACTAGTTTTACCGTCATCCTAATTTTAGTTGTTTTTATACAACTTATTAATTCGGGTCACTGTTTCTATAGCAACGAATAACAGCGCCCGAATTAATAAGTTGTATAAAAACAACTAAAATTAGGATGAAGGTAAAAATTAGTCAAATTTAATAAATAAAGATTGATTTATAAAAAAGACTACTAGGTCTCATATGTAAAACAACATAAATATGGTGCAGAGAGTGAGTTTATAAGTGTAAATCAGCTTCTACTTTTTCATGAAGTGTTCGTGGACGATTGGTAAAAGCAGCTATGGCAATGAGGGTGTGAGTTCGATTCTCACCGAAGGCTTACCCTTTATTTACGATTGCACTGTTATTCGTTGTCATAGAAATAGTGGCCTGAATTAATAAATTGTATAAAAACAACTAAAATTACAATGAAGACAAAAACTATTCAAATTTAATAAAAAGTGGTAGTTGGCATTAGTTGATTATTTTTTCTAAACGTTTTTTAATCAGTTTAATTTTTTAAGAGAACTCAACTCTCACCTAAATTATTCAATTAAGCTTTGGATGAATTTATAGGGAGGGTAAACCCCATCTAATATATGCATGAGAAACAGAAAAAAAATATGTAGCAAAAGTCTGAACATAAAACAGTGACTGGTGATAGCTACTAGATGGGTGATCAGTAGAAGGAACCACCAGGCCACGCTTGGTAGCACGTGGATTTGAGGGACATTGCTTCATTAGTAATAAAGAATGTATCTCCAATCTATCTCACTCACTCATGATGCATTTCGCTTGTCATTTAAAATAATTCTCGCTCACACCATGTGAGTTTATAAAATCATCTCACTCACTTGTGATGCGTTTCGCTCGCTGTATGAAATAATTCTTGCTCACACCACATGCGTTTTCACTGTTTATCGAACAGCGAACATGAAAAGGGTACTCACAAAATATTGGTTTGTTTTGTGTTATGCTCTACCATTTCTTGAGCTCTTTAGATCCACTTGTTTGCCGTAAACTTCGATATAATACAATATAAATGCATACACTTCTTGAGGTCTTCAATGACTATTTGTCAAAATTTAGAAAATAAGACAAGATTTGAAGCAGAAAAAAATTGTATTATAAGTACTAGTTATAAGAATAATTTTTATGAGTTTCATTTTACAATTAAAGATATATTGTAGGACCTGTTGTCTAAATGCTTTCCCCTACTTTTTGTGTTTATACAAAAATATAAGAGTTACTAAATCTTTGATCAAATGATATAAAACAATGAGATTATACATGATGACGACTTGTAGTGAAATGTTTTGGAAAAGTCTTTGAATTCCAGGTAATTTTATAGAGAACATTTAATTTAAAAAAAGGAAAAACAGCTCAAATGTGCAATTTGAACAGTATCCAATGTTAGTGTAAAATATTTTACCCTTTCTTCACAGTAAGGTGAACCAAATTGTGTGAAATCTTCTCGTTCTCATATATAATCATTTACTATTGCAAATGGCTTTTGCAGCATTCAGATTCTCACATGATCATAAACATTATTCTACATTGAATTTAATTAATTAATTCAACTGGTTGACCACTAGGATATGACAAGGGTTTGGTTATAAAACTTTTGTTATTGGAGATTAGATAGGTCTAAGGCTAAAGAGGTGAAACAAGATGTGCGTGTATGTACAAGTCATTTTGCATGCTGCCATTTTAAAAAAAATGTTTTAAAAAACCACTCTCTAGAAAAGAAGTCCACAATGAAATAGGCGTCTACAGTTAACAGCGGATTATGATGATCATTTTTTTCTCCCCACTTTTGGCTTAATACCTCAAGAGTTTTTGTGCTGGACCTGTTGCTGCTGTTGTAAACAATGTATGTACACTTTGTTCATTGTAGCCTCTGTTAGCTTGGTTCTCTATTCCCTTCCACAGTCTACCCTTCTCAGATTGTGCCTCTACTGGTACTGTCAACAGTACTCCTGGTGTCAAAATTGTGATGATGATGGTGGTGGTAGCCCATGCTTTAGTTCAGTCTCAGACCCATGTGCTATTTTGGCTTGCCTAGCTTAGCTTTTGTGTTCCTTCGTTTGCTTTTAGCGAGTTTCCACCATTCGTAGAAACCAAAGAATCCAGTGATGACGAGGACATCTATGGTAACCTTAAGGATATGGCTTTGTAAGTATTTGCCTCCTTGCCTCATTTATCTTGAAAAAAAAAAAGAAAACAATAAAAAAAGAAAAAATTCTGAAGCTAGCCAACAACCATGGTGCTCAATTCTGATGCTAGCCAACAACCAAAGCTCAATACAGTATTATGGGAAGTGATTGAACATTGACCCTTGTTCCTGCTTTAATTGTTTGAATATGCTTGGTTAATCTTTTTTAAATGTTCAGCAACCAATTTCTAACACTGATTCCAAGAGTGCTTATAATATACTAGAAGAAACATTGCCTACATGTGGATTATGCTTAACTTATTAGAGTTTGAGATGTAGGCAAAAGCCACACTTTCTAGTGTCAGAAACCATTATGGAGACACCAACTATGAAGTAGTTTAACTGCTACAGTTGTAGTTTATATTTTCTTTGGCAATAAAATGTATTTGACAGTTTCTTTTCCACAAGAAACTAAAGTACTTAATTCTTTTATAATATAAGTTTTGATGATACTTTATCTCATAAAATATGAAGATCTGCAAAATCCTGAAAACCTTACAGTATCAACTTTATATATTGTGGCCTCAGTACAGTTCAAGAGCATCTCATAAAAAGCCAAATACCTTGCTGTATGTATGCCCATATACAAATTGCCATCAAATAGCTTATATAGATAAATACCTAATGTGTGCAGTTTCCAGCAATAACACATTTGAAATCACTGATTCTTGTATGATCACTGAAGTTAAGCTATGTCTTTGGGAATTATCATTCTCCTCTTGAATATAACCATAGTGGGGAAAGTATAATCACCTCCATGATTGAAAGAACTTCATTCAAACCATTTGATATTCTTCAGATGTGAACATCACGCAAACAAATATGCATTTTATTGTGAAGCTAAGCAAGTTGCTTTTTGGGTCTCCGTCACTTTTAGTAGAATTAGAATTTTAATAGATTCTATTGAATAGAAAAATACACACAAAAAACTTTATTGCAGATTATGTTCTGCACTAAATTCTCCATCTCCACTTAAAAAAGAAATTTGGAGTTGGGGGTGGCTTAAGTTAAAATTTTGACATAAAAGCAGTAAGTAAAAAATCCTAATCTTTCCAATTCCAAGTAAATAATTTGGTTGAATAATCTGACATCATGCTTGTTTTACAAGCCTCTTCCATTTTTAAATTTATTTCTTTAAGTATATCATTTTTCTTACCCAGAAGACGATTGTGTCTTCAGTCAAACCACTAGTAAGTATTTTTAGATTTAGTTATGTTTGAAACACTAGAAATTATTTGCAATTTATTAATTAATAAAAACTGCAATTAATTTCTTTTACTTGGAAATCTAATCTGAATTAACATTTTATTATTTTTGCATAACTGTTTTCAGTCTAATAGATAATTTAAAAAATTAAGAAACTGAAAGTTTCATTACAAGTTTTTAATTTAATTATATGTACACCTTGGAATCCGTACACAATGTTACGTGAAAAATGTTCATTTTCCATGATTTAATATTTGTGTTTGTGACTTTTATAATTTTGCTTGAATTTATGTGATGTAGTATTATTACATGTATATTATTATCAGATGTTATGACATATTGTACATATTTCAGCATATAATGTGTAATGAATTTATTGAATATTTTATATATATACTATTGTATATAAACTGTGCATTCATACATTCTTTATTATGTTACAATGTATAACTAATGTTATTTGAAAGTCATTATTTTGCAGGTCATTCACTTTAAACAAAGATCACTATTGAAGAAAACCATTCCCTGTGTTTCTTTTTGCCAAATGTATACATGTTTATTTCTAATAATGCATTTTTTCCTTTTGTAATTCAAATGAACACATATAAAGGTTTGATATTGCCAGTTAAAAAATATCATTAAATCAAATTAACCACCTATTATTATATTTTACATCTTGTAAGGGGTTTGAGTAATAAAAATAACTAATACAATATCTGAAATTTATATTATTAGCATATTTTAATCTTTCATTAAGTTTAAATAAAATCCAAGCATTGAATGTTCAATTCAATGCTTGGGTTTTATTTAAAACTATTAAAGTTACTCAGCATTAACTCTATTATAATAGATTCAGAGATAAACCTGTTAATCATGTAATCTGATAAGATACTTGGGATTATTTACTAAACTTATAAAGTAAGTCATCCTTTACTCTGTTATAAGTATCGATATTCAAAGTTGCTTCATTTTCTTGAGTCACTTTGCTTCCCATTGACCCGTCTTAATTTTTTAGTGGATGAAAATGAAAATATAAAAATATTACATTCTAAAGAGTGAAAAAGAGTAATTTCTCTGCTTTTTGGCTGTGATCAAAGTGTAGTATTATCTGTTCTTTGAAGCCTTCATGGCTTTGAAATTCGGATCAACACTGCCCGGGATTTGTCCTGAGAGGTTGCACAGGATATTGAAGCCTTCTGGCTGAGAAGTTGAGCAGACCTTGCCTGGGATTTGTTCAGCATGCTCAGAATTTGTCCTGAGAGCTTTGCACAGGATTCGTCCTATGACCAGCTTGCCCCAAGGTCCACGTGACATCTGTCGCAGGGACTTGGGGACCCACCCCCCACCCCTCTGCCTGCACATTCGCATGCAGGACCCCACCCTAAAATAGACCTTGTGTCAAACTTGCTGTAGAAGCAAATAAAGAAAACGTATCAAGAATGAAGTAGAAACAGGGAAACTTATGTGATCATTATTAGGTTGTGTAAAATTCTAATCTGCATAAGTAATGAGAATACTTGTGTACATGTGATAGCACTTGGACTCTTAAGACTCACCTGGCCTCTTTCTCTCCTACACCAGTGGTTCCCAACCTTTTCAAGTCATTCCCCACTTTGGTCAATAAGATTACTAGTACCCCCCCTTCCATTTATTAAGTTGCAACAAAGAATAATTTCAAATAATAACTTTATTTTGCATATAATTAGAGAGCTTTATAATAAGAATTAGCTTAATTTTATAATTGTACTGCTGCTGCTGTGTAAAGCAAGCAAAAATAATTAGAACAGATCATTTGAAATTCAAATTTATTCCAAAAAAAACGATTCTGCTATCGTAACTGATATACACATCAATGTGATCTTTTTTGCAGCTAGTTCATTGATTTGTGGGTTTATTAGTGAGAGAACACGTCTTAAATCATTCTCAGCTTGGAGCTTATTTCGAGCCTTCGACTTTATAGATATAAGGGCAGAAAACCCTATTTCTAAACTGGACTTTTATTTTTACCTAATAAGCCTTATTCCCCCCTTGGACTACCCAAATTTCCCTACTGTCCTACACTGGTGGCCTTCCCTTATTTCTATGCACAAATTCATTAATTTTTATTTTACTTTCTTTCTTTTTCTCTTTGTCCTATATTTCTTTTTGTCATTCCATCTATTGCCCCCCTCTCATAACATTCCTCCTTTTCTTGTCATCAATCTCTGCAATCCTTCTTTTTGTCACCTCCTCACTTGTTTCTCCTATATCTCTTTCTTATCAGTTTAGATGAGTCCTCTTTTTCCCTTGAGTTTTCCCTCCTTCTTACTTATTTCTTACCCTTGTTCTGTGTCTTGTCTTTTCTCTTTTTAAAATCTTTATTTCATTCCTAGTTTCTCCTTCTTCATCTAGTCTGGCAATCTGCCTTAGCATTAGTAAGAAAAGAAGACAACAGGTTTATTTAAGCAGTATTGCCATCTCAGCAAGGATAATTCCCACCACAGCTGGCTTCTCTCTATAATCTCAACAGAGAAGACTAATAAAATTACCATCTTACAGAAATTTATTTCACTTGAAGATAGTTACTTTCTCTTGTTCAATTCTAAATATATCTTGAGTCAGTACGGTTTTTATCTTTAAATAAATTGTAATTTTAAAAAGAAGTTTTATAAAGCAAATTCTGAACGTGTTTGAAAAAGAACAAAAATACTATATTTTTCTCTGAGTGTTAATGATATGACCCTGAAAAAACTTTATCTATGCTCAAATAATTATTTAAAATCTTCAAAATTAAAACACTATGAATCCATATTGCTTTTGCAAGAGCTGTTATTAGCATTGCAAAGACAAGTTGGAAATATTAAAACTTGTCTTCTGTTTTAATGTTTATGTTCTGTGTATGGCATTATCATTATTTTAATTGTTAGAATTGCAAATGCTTTCTCGTATAATAATTAATTAAAAATTCTCACTTCTGAGAGCAGGAGCAACTATTTGGGCTGTATGGTCATCATAACAGCAATAGGCTTTCATTAATTATTTAATTTCTGACTTAACTACAAAGTAACTAGAAAGTGCAATCAGTGACAAGATCCGGGTTGGCAGATTAGTTTTCTCAAAAATCGGACAAAATCTTGTCAACCCTGCTCCAAATTGGTCAAAGTCGGACAGAAAAAAAAATGATGGCTCAAAATATCTAATAGTGGATAAAAGTAGCTAGATTATTATCAATAATTAAAATAAAATAAAAGTGGTTAGAACTGATATCCGATATCTAAAAACAATTTCTTATATCTAAACGCAACAAAAAATATATCTAAATTTAGATATCAAAGTTGGCAATGGTGAGTGGGATCTTAAATCGGACAGTTTTGGATGTCTGAATAAAACAAATTTTTAATCGGTCATACAGGCGAAAAACAGACACGATGTCCGAAATCAGACATATCTGGCAACCCTGAACAAGATACATCTCAAATTGGATAGAGGACCTGTGTGTTTAATTTTAAAAAAATTCTTTATTATTATTGCAACTTCTTTTTCATTGAGCATTTTGATAATATATCATACCACAACTTTCCCTGATTCCCATCACATTATTTTCAGGAGTGTGTCTCCGGTAATATACAAAACTTTGCTACTCAGATGAAAAAGTCCCTGATTAAAATATATCACGTTTAAACATTATTTGATTACATGAAAAAAAGTAAAGATAGGGAGAATGGAAGCTATGTTCACTCAGCTACCTGAGAAGGAAGAAACTGGGGAAGGAGCAATAGTCTCTTATTAATCATTGTTTCTATATTAAGCTGAAAAGAATATTACAGAGCACTAATCCTACATTTTTTTCCTTCTCTGGATCCTTCCAGAAATAGCTGCATTCTCTATCACTCTGTAAGGCTAATTGGAATCTATTCAAATAATCCAGAAATTCCTTTGGCTTTTAATTCATGACAGTCTTTTATAACCCCCTTTCCAACCCTCTCTACCTGCTCCTTCCCTCAAATACTCTGCCTTCCTTATTTTTAGATAATTGAAATACCTGAGTGTATTCTTTCTTCATCTCTTTGTAAATTCCCCCACTTCATCCACCTGTTCTCCATGGTTTGAATTTGATTTGTTCTTGGCATTCACTGAATAATATTGATTGGTTACTCTTTATTTTGCTATTGTATTCTTTCTTGTAGGGATTCCAGTCAGAGTAATGGAGTATTCTGATTTTCTTTTTGTTGACCAAAGATACTTTCTTTCATTTATAGTAAATAGTAATATAGTTTATTTTTAAGATATTTATTATATTTGCTTGAATTTTTCAAGAAAATGAGTTGAAAATTGTTTTATGTATTTGTATGTATGTTTTTGCTATGTTTGCTTTGCTCAGCCTGTTATCTGGAGTTTTTCATTATACCATAAATTATTAGGACTGATATCCTCATTTTTGTTTTTATCAAAACATTCCAGTTCTTATGTTCTTCAGCCTTCTTAGCTATGTGTTCAATTTTTTTAAATTATAGATTTCTAATCAAATATTGTCAAAAAGCATAGAAATTGCAACAATTTTTAAAAAAAAATGACTTCTAATTAATCATTTCTATGATATACACTTCATTATTTTTGTGAAATTTACAAATCATTCTATTTTAAAACTATTAGTAACTTTAGTTTTTTTTTTTTTTTTTTTTTTTTTTTTTTTTTTTCTCTCATTAAAACCTATTTTCCTGTAATTCTACTGGGAGGGTACTATCCCCTGCTTTCCGCCTGCAGTCAATCCATGAATATTGTAAAAATATATCAGAATTTGATCTTAGTCTTTTGATAAGTATGGTTTTAAATTCTTTTCTAATTCATTGTTTCATATTTCATTGTATACTGAAGTGCTCCGCAGATATTTTTAGCATTTGTCAGGTATACTTCGTACATTTACTTTAATGGTTATCAGTATAAATTCATTTGTATAATTTACCATTTCATACTGAAAGCAAAAAAGTGACTTTTCATGTAGTTATGTAAATATTTTTCATAGCTATAATATTAATTTACAAATAACATTTTAATGATTAACACTGATAATGTATTAGCCTATATTATGTTTCATTATTTAACTGTTAATATATAATTGGTTTAAAGGAATGATTTCTTTGAATATTAATATATTAAAGCAATTTTTTGTAAAGGATCTTGCTATAAATATTAAAATGCTTCATTTTAACAAATTGTATGTAGAAACCCATTCTTTGCTAGTAATTCCAAAAGATGAACAGTCTTTAATTATACTAAAATGTTCAAGTCTATACACAAAATAATTTTTAACATTGCTCAAAGTGGCATGTTTTGCAGTAATAGTAATAAGTAAATCTTTTTTGGATACTGATGCATGAAATAAATAGATTGCAAGTTAAGACCAATTGACTTTTGAAGACTGAATATTAAAGAGTCCAAAAATTATGAGAGTATATGTCATTTTAGCAATTCCTTTCTGAAAAGCTCTCCTTCCCTCTCCTGGTGTTTATCATGATTTTTTTTTTCTCCCTGGTAATTATTTTCAGAGATAATGAACACTACTTGATCTGACTGATGACTCAGGTCAAGGATCTGCATCTTCCTGTCTCCTCTATAACTGAAGGCATTTGTGATTAAATGATCATTTCTCACTATCTTGAACTGCACCCTGTGCTATAACTGCTGCATCTTTGTTGATTAACACATTTTTGATTTTTGATGTAAGATGAGAAAATAAAACTATATTGCTGAGAAAAATTTCCTTAAATGGTTCTGAAACTTGTCTGACACAGTTTTTGAAAACGGTTTTAATGAAATTCTTCTTTTTTTCTCTTTCAGTATTTTCACTTTTTTTCTTGGGATTTCTTTCATTTTTGATTGTATTAACAGCTTTTCTTTGCTTAAGTGACATTATCTTATTTGTGACAATTCTTTTTTTAAAACTTTTTTTTTTTTTTAATTTTTAAAAAAAAAAATTTTTTTTTTACAGCAATTTTTCTTTAATATGCACAATGTATAAGTAAAATACTGCTATTGTTTTATATTTGTTTGTATATAAATGATGTCTGTTTTGTACATTGAAATAAAATACTTTGGTAATGAAAGAACATGATGTATCTTTGTCCAGTTTACAGATTTGTTTATCATCACCCTTTTCTTCATGCAAGAAAATTGTTTCTTTGAAGGGATAGTGTTATCAAGACGAGTGATCCAGAAAATCATAAATTCAAAAAATAAAGTTGTTATAAAAAGTCATACATTGAAAATTTATTTGACCTAAACCAGTTGGGTAGTTCCCATCATGCTATTAAAATATTTCATTTTACTAGTTTTTACCTTCATCCTAAAAACTAGTCAAATTTAATAAAAGTGGTGTGTTACAATACTTCATCCAATAATAATAAAGATTAACAGGAAATGCATTAAATATTTTCAGAAATCTCTTGGAAGTCCAATCTATAATATTGACTGAAGATAGAAGATACATTTTCAAGATCTTATTAAGGAAATGAAGACTTCTTTAACACCAGGAAACAAGATATCTACAATTTATTTACCAATAAAAAAATGACAGATAATTTTTATATCTGACAGAATATGATAATTATAAAGATATTTATTAGTTGAGAACATATATTTGCCGGGCTGGGAAATATATGTTCTCAACTAATAAATATCTTTATAATTATCATATTCTGTTGGATATAAAAATTATCCATCATTTGATTTCATACCGTCGGCATAGAGAACCACATTATATTCATGCCTAAATACGAACGTGAGAGACCAGCAAAGTTCAGGATTAAAAAGACTCCTGCCTACCATGAGAACTTTGTTAGCTCAGTTGGTAGAGCAGAACCTGCGTATAAGGTTGCTTCCAGGGTTGACGCTGGTTCGATCCTCGCTCAGAGCTTGTTTCTTTATTCACATTTACGATTTAGCAGTCGTTTACACTGGTGCCGGGCAAATATCAACTAATAAATGTCTTTATAATTATCAATTCTTTTATTGTATCAAATTTTATCTCAAACAAGACAATACTAGGTTAGTAAAGTCAACCTATAGAGTCTTACTGTGGTTTTGTGTTTCTGTTCTGATAGCTTTTTATCTAGTAGAAAATTCATATTCAAACATTTGGTGTTTGAGATCTTTTTACGATTGGATTTACATATGTTTATGCTTGGAGAAGAAACTGTTGCATCTGTCAGCTTATTCCAGATAGGAGCAATTCTGTCTGATAAGAAATGTTTTCTGACCCCGGTGGCTGTTTGAATTTATAGCTTCTTCATGTGATCTCTGGTTGCACTGCTTAGGGATGGCTGTATCATGATTTTTATCTGGAGAGATGCTGCACTTAGTCTTAGTCAATGGCGTGTAGACCTGAGGTTATCCAGTATATGTCTAGTAGCCTTTCTGAATATGACAGGTGTTTGATGCTGGGGATCCTCTCTATGATCATCTCTCTTTTCGTTGTACTCTTTCTATAGCGTCTATGTTGGAGGTGATCAAATGCTGGCACTGAATTCCAAATGTGGCCTGATGAGTGCTTTATACAACATTTTGAATATTTCCGCATCCATGTTCTTAAAAGTTGTGGCGGAGACAACCAAGCGCTTTATTTGCTGTGTTGATCTTCTGTTGGCAGTGAGCTATGAATTTCAATGTTGTGTCAATATGTACACAAAGGTCTTTCTCTGTACTTACGTTTTTTAGAGTATGGTAAGCTCTGTCTTTATGCTTAAGGTTATTTTTGCCTAGATGCATCACTTTCCATTCCAATGGGTGGAAATTTAACCTAAAAAAATGTTTTCTTTCATTTTAAAATTTTCATAAAATTGAAAAAAATAATTTTCATTTATAAATTTATGCTTAGCACTTGTTAAATTTAAACTATATTCACAATTCACTGATCTCTCTTAATTTGGACATTTGCTTCACTATTAAAAAAAAACACTTGTGAACAATTTTAGCCCATAAGAACCCAGACCCATTTCTACTTGAAGAAACATTGTAGGATTCTGGGTAGGCAAATTGATAGTCATGTGACTGCACCAGGATGTTCAGTAGATGTCACTTAGTGAACTTCATGAGTTAAAATCAAGGATAAAATATAATATTATATAAGAGACTGTGCAGATCAATTAAATTGTATGTGACACCGGTGTCACTGGGTTCTTATGGGTTGAGGAAAACAAAATAATTAGCTGAATATTGTTTTCTTAATAGCATTAAAAAATAGTTTTTCCTATTGAAATTAGAGGATAATGGGAACATTTAAATCCCTTGTTAAGATGTTGGCAAAATGTGTGTGATTATTTGTGTTTGTGTACACACAGCATTTATTGATTACTTCAAGAATCAGGTGTTAAGTTTTAAATTGCGTAAAAGAAAAGAAAGCCTTGAAAGTGCATGTGTAAATGTGTGTATTCTTATGTATGCACAGTTGAAAATTTTACACCCCAATGGAGAATTTAGTCTTATTTCCAACAATTCTATTGTAAATAGTTCGATAGCATATTCTACTCGGCCGCATATGTATTACCTCCAAATTTAACCTGTTTTAGAATAATTCTCCATTGTACCATTTTTTTCAGAGCAGGAAATACTATTTGTATAGATTATTTTCTAAACCTTATGATGTATTGTGAAATGCCTTTTGACTTTTTCCAGTGATTTGCCTGATGATGATGTCTATAGCAAAGGAACGCAAGATGATAATCAACAAATATATGAAGATCTGTGCTCTCTTAAACGAAAGTCCAATTCCCAGGTAACCAGGAACAAAATAAAAATGCTGTTGTCACCACAAATCAATATCTTCTATAAAAAGAAGCATGGCCATTTTGATTTTTTTTTTCTCGTTTTTTTTTTGTTTTTTTTTTGTTTTGTTTAATTCACAATTTACCCCTTTTTTTTTGCTGTTAATGTGTTGTTTTTGTTTTGTAAAAGCCCTGTTGTTTTATTTTTTTTTTTATTCACTTTTCATATACAGGTTGGTAACTTTGTTCTGTAATAGTATCATGTTTCTTTTTAAAATGTGAAGAAGCTACTTTTGTGATTTATTTTTTAGCTTATGAAGAATACATTCTTTGTATGGTTGCCAGTTTGTTAGAAATAACAAAGTACAAACATTTTAATAGTCATTATACTCATCCAAATAAATTAGTATTGTTAGAATTTTCAAGACTTCTATAATTTATTTGTCCCCGCCTCCAATGATACAGCTATATTGCAATGAGCTTGGATCAATATAAAGCTGGGAATAAATATTAAAGCTATTTAGTCTTCAGCCTTTCCTTTAGCTTTAATCTGTAACTACTAACACCAAGTTCCTTATTGATAGATCAAATAAATTACTTGTTACTCTTGTTTGAAAATTGTTATGATAATGAGAGAGCCCACCCAACTAATTGATGATTAGAATAGTCATTATCAGAAGATGGCCAGTTTGGGTACTTATGTTAAATAATGTCTCCTTTTTAAATATTGAAGAAAAAAAGCAAACAAGCATTTATAGTACCATTTTAAAAAATGTCTTCACTGTAGAAAAGTTAACATTCATTTACTTTCTGGTTAATGTGTATTTCTGATCTTCTAAGCGTTATAGAGTTCTTTTCATATCCTTAAATAATCCGTATCTTCTCTACAATATGCTCCAAATTACATCTTAACATTGCCAGTCTTGTTTTCGGCATTACATTAGTAAACCAATGAAGCTAATAAAAGTAGGCTATGTTTCATAACAATTCTTACTACATATTACCAATTCTATCCATTGAGCATTCCTCATTTGTTGTTGAGGTCTACTATACCAATCTGTGTATA
>VCCN01002867.1:1270976-1290945 GCA_006491835.1 Architeuthis dux
ACACACACACACACAGACCTTGTTTCATGGTAGTCACCTGCTTAATTTCTGATGTTGTTATTTACTATAACCTTTACCTCCTCCCAATTATGTTACAATAGTGCAGGTTGTTTATCAGCTGTGTTCAACTCTTCTCCTCCTGCCATACCATTTTTCATTATGCCTATTCCAAAGATTAATACTACTACCACCACTTGTGGTGGAGGTAGCAATGACTTTGACAACAACTACAGTGCCCTTAGCAACACAGCTCTGATTACACTTTTTTATCTCTAAGTAATTAAGCTATAGTTAATTTTTCGCTCATATATGCTCTAAGATTATCCTGCTCCTTAGTAAAAATAAGTAACTCTATTTATTTAAAAAAATGGTTAATTCCATATCGTAACTGCCTCTCCTCGTTCTTTTTCATGTATGCTATACTTTGTTGACATACTTTCATTTCATCTGCCCACTATCATTACTCGTTCTTTTAATCTTTAACTGTAGAAGTTTCGGTCCCGTTATCAGCATTGCTTGCGTCCCTTGATTAGTTTCATTGCTAAAATGGTGCTTCATTCAGTTTTCTGGATGCCAGCCAACCAACCAACACACATTGTCACTGCATGCATATGCAGTAACTTTGTCCAGTAAAACAATATAGAAACTGTAATCTTGTTTTCCAGTGCCCCTAAAAATGCATTGTTGCCAATTGGTAAACCTAGTTGTCATCCCAATGGTGATAATTATGCAACAAAATCAATGCCTGGATCTGTTGATTCAGTATCATTTCATTTTTCAAGTAGAAGATTGCATTGTAAGCTACTAAGAGACCTGCTGTGTTTTTTTGTGTGATAGTGAAGCCATAATTCGTGCTTTTACTGAATTTGTGACCACTAAAACTATAAGAATTTTATACAGATGGCATATAATTGTCTGATGATTGTTGGAAAAAGGTGAAATGGGTCATATATTGATTAAATATTTACCATTTTTTGTTGTTTATATCACCCATCATCTAACTATTCAAAAATGACATTTCATATGTAACAACCTAATAGTACTTCATGAGCCAACTTGAGTTCATATGGAAATTTTTCAATACAAAAATGGCTGCAGTGTGGAATATAGCAAAGTCTATGCTTGGACCATAGCCAAACATATTCAAAGCAATAAAGCTCATTAAGGAACTCTTACTTTTTCCAGAACACCTTTGTGACCCTTCTCTGAATTTAGTAGATATTTATACCATTTGCATTGCAGATTTTAGAAATACTTTAGTACAAAATACAGAGGTTTAAGTTTTGCCAGACATACAAATGACCTTCCTTGAACCTGAGACAATTGTTTAAAGAACTACATAACCCATACTATCATTGAAGTATAGCAGTGTAAGAATAGCAGTTGTTTGAGGATCTTTCCTGTGCTTCTGCTTAGCTCAGGGCTAAAAATACATTCATAAATGTTATCCCTCAAAAGTCTTCTTAGAGGAGATTTCAGTTGCTGCATTCCAATTTGGCAGTACTTACTAATGAGTAATTGACCTCCGCACTGGACCCCAGAAAACCTGCCAATCTAAGGTTGCCCAGTTTGCCTGCTTATAGAATTGCAGGATGGTTGGAAAAGTTGTGGAAGCTTTGATCTTTAATCCTGTTGTTGTTGCCCCAGGCTTATTACTAAGTGGAGAACTAGAGTTGAACTCATTTGAAAAAGAAGACCAGTCTGATTAGTCACTCAATAGAAACCATCATGCGACCAATGTCTTTTGGCAGCATGCTGTGTTGGGGGTGATCGATGAATAAGTTACTTCTCTCGCCTTTTATTGGGCTGTGATCATTAAAAAAAAGTCCAAATTTTCAAAAAACAAGCGTGAATGCTGGCAGACAATTAGCATAAATTTACATTGTAAAGTGAACCCCCCATGCAAAACCTATTGGGTAATTTTCAACAAAAAAACCCCCACTTTTTTTCTAGACATAAGGAGTAAATGTATAAATTTTCAGCTCTCTAGCTCCATTGGTGTAGCCTGTAGGTATCCTACATATATAGCCAGCCAGACCAACTTAAAAACTGAAGAAACCTATGTTGACAGTTTTGGTTGATGGTTTCTAATAATGCAAGAGAAGAAAATAAACAAATATAATTGAGAAATGGGAAAATCCTTTGTCCTTCAATTTTCTAAGTATAAAATGTCAAATAAAATAAAGTGTTGCTTGCTTTTAGTGAAATGTTTTAACAAGTATGCATGCAGAATTTCATGGATAATAACTTTGTATCTGAGCTCCACAGAGTGAAATATGTAATTGTATTGGACTAGGTTTATACAAAAATTAATTCATCATGATTATAGAGATATGAGATATTATTGCTCATCTCAGGTTATACTGTCTATATATACTTGAATATACTTTTTTGACAGCAGTTAATTGTGTCATTAAGCCAGCTTCAGTGTAGTTGGGCTGGAATTAAACTAATAAGAAAAATGGTAGTTAAATTTGGTATGTCCGATATCAGAATAAAGATTATTTAAAAAAATATTGATATTCTCGGATGTGACCGTCTTTTCACTTAGGCTGTTCCATACGTTTGCCATTCTTGCCGAGAGGAAATTTTTTTCTAACATCAACGGTGGTCGGAATTTGTAGTTTATGGCTGTAGTTTATAGTATGGTTTTTCAGAGCAAATACTAAGATTTAATGAAAATTGAGGCTTTTGAGTTTGATTCTTTTCAATGTTGTAGCTAGAGTAATTCTAATTGCATTTTAAAGATGAAATTTCTTGCTTTGTTCAAAATGAACTATTTTCCCCATAAAACTCAATGTTGCAAATTAAGAAAAGGTATCTGTTTAGCAGATAAAGAGATTGTCCATGTAATGCCTAATTAAACAGGTTAAGTTGGATTCAAGTTGGAATGATAAATATAGGCAACTTCTTTCTGGGATGCACACATCTATTTTGTTAATGGGAAACTACTTGCTGGTAGAGTAAATGATGTAGATATATTTGATGTTGCTAGCTAGGAAATGACAAGTATGTATAGGCAAACACCTACTCCCAAATGGGATAGCATGAGTCAAAAGCAAATGAGAGAGAACAGTTAAAACCAACTCCTATATTGATTCCAATCCTAAGGCAAGAGTAAAAGTTCTAACCCCCCCACAAACAACAGCATCTGTTTGTACTTAGAAAATTGCTTCCTTTAATTTACTGTAGGATGGTAGCCTCTATTCAGTTCAATAAAAAAAAAATTAACTATTGCTCCCAAATCCAGAGACATCTTAAAATAGATGTTATTAATAGGTAGTCAATCTTAGGTCATTAATGTAGTAATTACCTATGTGTACCTGGTTTCTAAGTTGAGATTTTGTTTTTGATTCAGTGTTCTACCACAGTACAATTATTTGTACAAGATTTTGTATGTTAAGAGTGAATAACATTGTTGTATCTGGAGACTCATGTCACCATCAGTTTTTGCTTTCATGGAGTGATCAATAAAGTAATGGAATAATTGAATTTAACAATAGGTGCTTCAAAATATCAATCATCTATACTTGCACCTCTTGTTGAAATTGGTTATTGCATTTTAATCTGGCACTTTAAACTAATTTGTAAATCCTGTTCTGCATAGAGGTTTGTAAAAGAAATCAAAATGATTTTGCTGATCTACTTCTAAGGTAACATTTGAAACCTTGTCGAATACTGTATGACCAATATAAATGCTTATTTGCCAGAAAATCCAAGTGTAAAGCAAAAACTTTTTTAATGACTCCTTATCTGTGCCTTTTATATTTCATATTAATGTTATCTGTTGTTGTTATTTTTATATTTATTTTTTCATCTGTTTTTTTTTTAAATTTTTATTTTTTTATTTTGTATTTTATTCTTTATTTGTGCATGCATAATCTCACTATTTCATTTTGGCCTTGGTTGATGTTGTCTTTACACATGAGCTTTGTACTTTTGCTGCAGGAAATGTGGATGCAGACCGGATACTGAACTTATTCTTTGAGTTTTTTTTTAAAGATCCTGTATCACTTGCTTTTCTAGTTTTCCTGTTGCACTTGCATCTGCTTAATTTTTCTTTTATTTCTCTTTATTTTGATTTTTTTTTGAGTGTTTTCTTTCTAATCTGTTGCACCCATTGTATTGATGGCAATTTGTGTTGTCATATAGTGAGAATGACTTGGATGATAACCAGGAATTATATGATGTTGTGTACGAAGAGGAAGATGATGAAATCTATGAACACTTATGTACACGCCAACAGAGGTTCTCCACAGTAAGTCATTACACCATGTGTATTTCACCTGTAAAAATGAATCAAAGTATATATATAAAAAATTAACTTTTTAAAAATATTTTTCAAAATCATTTGCACTATCCAAAAATGTTGTTATTCGAATAAGAGATGTTTTTGTGTAGACTGTATTATTTTGTAACAATCTTGATCAAAATTAATGATAAAATTCATAGTTTGAAAAAGTATCTGGATTGTTGTTAAAATTAGTAATTACCTCATAGTTTAAAATATATGTGCACAGATATTTTAGTTTCTCGTGTAAGTTTTACCACTCTAAGCAGCTGAAAATTACATATTTAAGAATTTAAATAAGATCCTTATCTTTGTTTTTCACTGATTCATTTGGCATACAGTTCAAAAACTTTGTAACCCAGATAAGATTTTAATGTAATTTTTGATTATAGCAATTGAAATGCTATACACAAAATTCATTACTTACAAGAATACCTTATCACAAAAACTTTGTTTTGATTGTAATATTTTACTGGTATATTCTTAACTAATAAATATTCAATGAGAATTGTATGCCTTACTTTGTTTGCAAAGATCCTGAGTTCAATCTCTAGGCAGGGTATCATTATTTGCAAACATAAATATAAAGGAATAGAAAAATTGATTGATTGAAATATTGCCATTAAAAAAAAATTTGGCCCAATCACATCTTGTCTTTTTGTTTTGTTTTTGGATATAGAAGCTGGAGTCCCTTGTGGGGTGAAAAATACTTGCAGAATGATTTTATGAATTTAAAAAATATGTTGCTGTTCTGTTAGGATTTTAAATTTCTATAACCAGCAATGACTGTTACTTCAGCATAATGTTTTTAAGAAATACTTGTACGACACATGTTAATTATGTAAAATTTTATGAAACTATTCATGTTCTAATAGATATAATGATAAAACCAACTTTATTATATAAAGATAAAACCAACTTTATTATATAAAGATAAATAGTTCATTTTAAATGTTTACTTGGTATGATAAGGTGTAGCTAAATGATAACATTTATTTTAAGATATTAGGTGTCACATTGAATTATTAATAGTATATTAATGTTATTGTGCAAGTAATTTCTTTATGTGAATAAAATCAAGTACAGTAAACCCTCGCTATAACCAACCTTATTATAATGAATTTCAGTTTTAACGAACTCGTGGATCCATCCGAACTGACTTCAGATCTTCTTATTCACCGAACAAAGTTTGCTAAATGCAGTAAACACATGGACCCTAACAAACTTTCTTATTTACCGAACAAAGTTTGATAAATGTGAGAACCAATGACTTTATAGAATTGTACATAACATTAGTCATTTTCATGAAGAGGTAAGGTTGAAAATACAACGATATGGCGACCGAACTGCCTTTGAATTTACCGAATGATTTAAGGTAAGGTTGAAAATAGAATGGGTGGGCGACCGAACTGCATTTGAATTTACTGAACAATATAAGGTACGGTCGAAAATAGAATGTGGGCGCAACCGAACTGCCTTTGAATTTATAGAACGGGGTGGACGACCAAACTGCCTTTCAATTTACCGAACGATGGAAGGTAAGGTTGAAAATAGAATGGTTGAGTGACGGAACTGCCTTTGAATTTACTAAACAATATAAGGTATGATCGAAAATAGAACGTGGGCGCAACCAAACTGCCTTTGAATTTACTGAACGATGTAAGGTAAGGTTGAAAATAGAACAAGTGGGCAACTGAACTGCCTTTGAATTTACTTAACAATATAAGGTACGGTTGTAAATAGAACGGAGGGGGCAACTGAACTGCCTTTGAATTAAAGAACGATGTTCGTTAAATGCGGCAAACTGCTGGACCTTCTTATTCACCGAATGAAGGGGCAAACATCAGCTATAACAAACTTTTGGCTTTAACGACAAATTCCTTCCCCCAATTAGTTTGTTATAGCGAGGGTTTACTGTATTCACATTCCCCTTTCTATAGACTATAGGTTAATGAACGATTAACAAAGAATTGTTTACTACAAAAGTATTGTTTACCTATTGTGATGATGATATCCTTTTGTCAATCTAAAAAATGACCTTGTCACTGAATGAAGCATTATTTTAAGAAACTATAGTTACAATTTTTATGTTTCCGATTCTACTTACCTGGAGTTCTGTGCTATCTATTGATACCATTTTTTTATCTTATAGACGGGGATGCCTCCTCCTACAACAAAAAGGGACCACTGCCTTAAGGAGTTGGTGGATACTGAAAAGAATTACGTCGAAGCCCTGCAGATGATGATTAATGTAAGTATCTTCACACCAGACATTGTCAACGAACAAATACTACTGTTGTGAATATCAATTTTTATGTGGTTTCACTCTTATTTTTAATTCCCTTTTCTCAATATTCACATTTTTTTTATGAAAGTAGACATCGTTATTCTGTTCATCTTTGTAATTTTTTCATCAGCATTTGCTAATTTGTATTTGGCTGTATTTTATTGGTCAGAATGTTGGAATTGGTAACTATCTACTGGGAAATGAAGGGGAAATTCTTGTTATAGAACAATTCTTTTGTATACATTATTTGTACCAATTCCTAGTATTTCATACTTTGCCTGATATTGTAAATATAACCTGTTTAAAGTCTTTGATGGCACCAACAGTATTTCTTATATAGTTTATTTAATGTATATAAATTTTCACTTTGTTCCTTTCCTGAGTGACATTACTCTCTCAATTCTGACAAATCATGTTTATTAATAATCGTTTCCATTTTTAGTTTGCAGGTAAATATTTCCTAATTTTATATTTTTGATGTTTAAAAGGTTTATATGATCTGAAGTTTGAAAAGAAATATAATCTGTCTCACCTCATTCCTATGATAACAAAAAAACTTAGAATTTTCTCACTCTTTTGTAGCATTTCAGTAAACCATTACGAAATGTATTGACTCCTCAAGAGAGGGAAGTAATATTTGCACACATAGAAGTAAGTATATATTTTGCATTTATAATTTTAACTATGTACATGGGTCATTCCATATCAAATCACCTAATGGTCCCATTGGCACCATCTGGGATTTTGATGAAATTTCAGTAGGTGATACCTTTTCTAGAGAAAATTCAACCCTGAAAATTTCAGTTTGATTGAACCACCGGATCAGAAGTTATGACAAATCAGCTTGATTGAACCACCGGATCAGAAGTTATGACAAATCAGTTTGATTGAACCACCAAATCAGAAGTTATGACAAATCAGCTTGATTGAACCACCGGATCAGAAGTTATGACAAATCAGCTTGATTGAACCACCGGATCAGAAGTTATGACAAATCAGCTTGATTGAACCACCGGATCAGAAGTTATGACAAATCAGCTTGATTGAACCACCGGATCAGAAGTTATGACAAATCAGCTTGATTGAACCACCGGATCAGAAGTTATGACAAATTGAAATTTGCTTAAATTTACATGGTATCACCTACTGAAATTTCATCAAAATCCCAGATGGTGCCCATGGGAGCTTAAGAAATATTAGGTGATTTGATATGGAATGACCCACATTAAAAATTTAGTTGCAGTGGTACAGAATTCTTTTAACATAAGTAAATATTTGTTAAATTTTGAATTTTTAAAATGTGACAGTTTTTAAGTTATTTATTCATTTATTTATTATTTTATTATGCCACTTTGGTCATCTCCAATTATATACAATATTTACACTTCAACTTTAAAATAAATATAAAATTCATAAAATACTTTTAAATGTACATAAATATAAACTATATTTACAATAAAGATCAGATTCTCCTGAAAAATTTCAGACTGATCCCAAAAATGTCCTTGTAAGCACATGCTCTTCGCATAATTTCTAAACTTATTTAGTTTTTTTAAAACTCTACACTAGTGCTATTTTTAACATGACTAGGCAACTTATTCCAAAAATATATCACTATTAGAGAAAAAATCTAATTGCTTAGTAGATTTAGTTTTTGAGATATATCTTATGATTAGATAGTAGGTTCATCTATTTACTGGTTTAGTATTGAAATATGTCTTCTCAATGACTTTTCTTAATGTTTGATCACAAGTCAAAAACTCTCTTAAATTCTTCAAACTTGGCTAAGTAAAATCCTTGAAAATTGATAGTGAAAAATATAAATGAGAAATCAACACAATCTTGCTTTATTTTAGATTTTACTTATCAACAAAACATTGCATGGAAATGTATGTAGTATTCCATGTTTGTTTACGAGTTTTCATTCCCAGTATTCCCAATAATTGTACTGTTTTCCGTATACGTTCAGTATACTATGTCAGCTAGCTAAACTCTTTTCATTCATTATGACTCTGGACACAGTTTGGATTTGTAGAACAGATTTTAATAACAAAGGTGAAACTGAAAAGAGAAACGAAACATCGGCTCGTTTATCGATGAAAACAAAGTTCACAGATTAGTGAACGCAAAAAATGTACACAATAGAAAAATGAATCTAGGACAAAACGATTCGGTCAAAATAACAAAAACAATGTTAACACCGATACGCTAAAACAGGGTGCAGCGGATCCGAGATATCAATTACAGATTGCGGATCCGAGATGTCAATAGCAGATCCAATCACACAAAAACAGATCGGTTTCTCGTACACATCGTTACACAATTCAAAATAAATCAGTATACAACATTATGTACTGAAGATGCTACCAAAAGGCTTTGGATGCGAGTGGACATGCAGTGTATTCTGTTGAATCGCCCGTTAATCACTCCCACTTCCTGTCAAGGCGATGCCTAACGCAACCCCCTGTCAATCCCGGTGTTTAATATAATTTCAACCCTCACTTAAAATGTCCACTAGGAGGAGACGAAACACAAAAGACGTGAGAGTGCAATAATGTAATACTGGTTGATTTGTTCAAGTATTCTTGAACAAATTGACTAGTATAACATTAAAAGTGAAACTAAAAAAAAAACTGGAATGTCATCAGTTTTGATAATTTTCACTTAGTGGAGTTCAAATATCAATGACCTTCCCAAATTTTATTGAAATAGGTTTAAATGTCATTTGTAGCACACTGGCATTTGAAAACTCTTATTAAATAAATAAAACAGCAAAGAAAACCTACTGTATTTGATGTCATATAAGAACCGCCCCATTTCAGCAGGGAATATTAGGAAAAACGCATTTCCCTGAATTCCTCTCATTTATCACCCAGTTTTTTTTAACTCCTTTCAAGTTATGGTCAATGTGGGGATGAACAACAAAGGTTATGTTTACTTATTTAACTGTTTTGGGGGTTAAAAAGGGGGGACGTCTTATATGCTGTCAAATATAACATTTAGAACATTTTATTTTTGTGTGAAAAAAAAGTATATACAAACACACATCATAACAATCATATTTGTACAATATCTAGGGCCTTAAACATGATACGCTAAATAATTATCAAGAGTGATATTTTAATACAAAAATAAATCTTATATAATTCTCTTGACATTGTTTTTTTTTTTTTTTTTTTTTTTTTTTTTTTTGTATATTAATGTTAAAGAAAAAAAAATCTTAATTGAACTCTTGCCAAATCTCTTTTGTCTGTATGAACTTTTCTTTTCTTTTTAGCCATTATATGAGGTTCATCGTGAGTTCCATTCTGAGCTATTGAAAGCCTGTTCCACTGGAGTTCCTCGGATCAGTGAAGTGTTTATCAAATACAAATCCAAACTGCTTATTTATGGAGACTTCTGCTCCAATTTACCTCAGGCTCAAGAGCTCATAGATGAAGCTTGTAAACGAAGTGACCACGTACGAAACTCCATAGAAGTAAGCATCTTTTTTTTTTGTGTTTGTGCACGCATTAGATCTGTTGTATTCATTGGATTTTTGTATTGTATATAATATCTTAATGTATTCTAGCACTTGACTTTCCAAACTAAGATTTAGGAGGGTTTTCTACATCTGTTGCAGGCCTTCAGGTGGCCAGTGAGGACTATACAAAAGAGGCAGCGTCTCCACAATAGTTGCAAGAGAAGATCTTGCAGCCAGAGGAAGCACCCACCTTGCAGTGCTGCCTCTTCTGCTCTTGCTCTGTGATTTGCTTCGGCGAGGGAGGTTGCCTGGTAGACCTTGTGCCGCCATGTCTCCCTGTTGGCTGCCTCTGTTGCCCATTGATGGTAGTTGATTCCATAGGAGATAAGTGTCCTTTTCAAGGAGTCCTTGTATATATCTTCTATGGGGCTCCATTTCTCCCTCAGCCAGAGACTAGTTCTCCTAACAGAAGGGCTTTGGAAGACAATAGTCCTCCATCTTTGCCACATAACCTGCCCACTGTAGGTGATTCTTTTGCAGCATAGCCTCAATGCTTGTGGCCCTGGCTGACTTGAGAATCTCAGTGTCAGGGATGAAATTGCTCCAATGCACATTGAGAATGGTGTGGAGGCAACGTTGATGGAAACACTCGAGCAGGCGTTGGTGACACTGGTATATGACCCAGGATTCGACTACATATAGAGGGGTGGGAGCATGATGGCTTTGTAGTCTCTTGTTGTTGTATCTTTCTTGAGGTTCTTGTTACCACAGACATGTTCTTGTGTAGTCTAGCTTAGTTTGCCATAGCCAGTCTGTTGTCCAACTCTCTGTCCAGCCTTGCATAGGAGGATATGAAGCAACCTAGGCAGGTGAAGTCCTGGACCACTTCCAGCTTTGATGGGCTGATGGAGATGGAAGGCAGGTGATATTTTTGTTTTGGTGCAGGTTGATGGAGGATGATGTCTTTTTAAGGCTGGTTTCCATGCCAAAGAGTTTGTGTGGCCTTTGCCAAGCAGTACATACTTTAGTCAATTTCTTTAGGACTCCTATTTAATGTTGGACCTTCTGTTTCATGTTCAATCTCCATGTTGACAGTTACAGTCATGTTGTACATTTTCAATATGAAATTTGAAAGTCTAGCGTTTCTTGAAATAAACACTTTTCTATATACATGTAGTCCAACTTCGAGCTGTTATTGCTGTTATTTCAAACCATTTTCCTCTAACCATATGCAATTATAACATTATCATGAGTAACAGTGAATCAATTATTACTGGAATTTTCATAATCACAATGAGTGTTTGGATAGTGAACATTTTTGCTTGAAATGCTTATTGTTGGTAAATAATCTCCCAAGTTCAGATTACTAATCAAAATATGAAGTTTACTTTAGAATGAGCCTGTTGCCCAAACAGTCTTTTCACTAAAGAATTCCTAATATTGTAACTGGAAAAAACATAACCAAACCAGGAAGGAAATAAATGTAGATTTAAAAATATATCAGATTATTTAAATACACAAGAGGTTTTGGTAACAACAATATATATTAAGATAACTGGATGCAAGATGCAATAATAAAATGAACAATTATTGCTGGCTAAATGTTTATTTTTTGGTGATATTTATGTTTATATTTGTTCATGTATTTATTATAATTTACTTTGTTTTTTTTTTTATAAAAGGTAAGACAGTGCGGAGACCAATTTATAGAAAATAGTATTTATTCCTTTAACATGTTTCAACCATTCACCAGTTGTTTTTTCAAAAGGTTTGTGATGAAACTAGAAAAGATACTTGCTTGGCATGGAGACAAGCAGATCTTATCTTTGGGAGTGTTGATTCTGTATTGGAGGTCAAAATTAGAGGAGAATAGCTTGTTTTTGGTCGGCCCTTGGTGTGTGTGTGTGTGGGCGCTATTTTGTGTGTGTATTGGAGTAGTGGGCTTTTTTGAGATCTTATCTTTGGGCGTATTTGTTTTTTTTTTTTTTTTATAGATGAGGGATTAGAGCTTCAATCATATTCAAAGAAAATATCATTTACTGTATATGACCTCAAAACTAAGTTATTAGTTCATAGGGTCTAGACCCAAGGGGGGAATAAGGCTATTAGTAAAAATAAAGTCCAGTCTAGAGATAGGGTTTTCTGCACTTCTATCTAATCAAGTCGAAGGCTTGAAATAAGCTCTAAGTTGAGAATGATTTAAGATGTACTCTCTCACTAATAGACCCACAAATCGAAGTACTAGTAGCAAAAAAACAAGAACAGATCACATTGATGTGTATATCAGTTACGATAGCAGAATTCTTCTTTTTTTTTTCTTTTTTTTTAAAATGATGTGTTCTAATTATTTCCACTTGCTTTCTTTGAGTAACAAATAAACAGCAGCAGCTGCTGTGCAATTATAATACGTAAAATAAAGTTTGCAATTTAATAAATGGAAGGTGGGGGAATACTAGTAATCTTATTGACCAAAGTGGGGAATGACTCGAAAAGGTTGGGAACCACTGGTCTAAATGGACCAATATGATCCATTAAGGAAAATGCTTAAAAAGTCGACTTATATGCTGGCATATATGGTAATTATGATTCATTGAATTTAATTGCTCTAAACAAAGTCTGATTTTTTTTTTTTTTCCTTTCAGGAATGTCAAACAAAAGCTAATGATGGAAAATTTCGTCTCCGAGATCTTCTCTCAGTACCAATGCAGCGTGTCCTCAAATATCATCTTTTACTTAAGGTATGTAAAACTGTTTGAATTTACATCAAATAGAATCCAAAAGTTTTATTATGAGGAAAATACATCCTTAAAATCATGTGTAGGAATTTTAAATATTTTCTGGAAGAATTTCTTTTCACTTATGCATTTTATCCAAAAATAAATTAATTCTTGAAGAATAATTTCCTATATCTACTTGAAAAGATATTTTGATATAAGCCTTTAATTAAATTGATTACTATTTCAGTGACTTTGGGTGTATAGATAAGAGTTAATTAGTCATTTCATTAAATTCATAATCTTAATTATTAATTGTTAATTAACAACCACACATATACAAAATGACTTAGTATGTTAAAATATTCTGAAAATAGACAAAAAAATATTAAGGTTGTGGCAAAATTGAAGAATCTTATTTTACAAAGTTTAGTTACATGTGGGTACAAGCCACTAAAAGAAAATAGCTATTTTGTGCCACAGCATTAATGTTTTTTCATGTATTTTCAGAATATTTTAACATAAAATAGATGAAAATATATTAATGTAGTAGCAAAATTGAATAATCTTATTTTACAATGTGTCATTTTGCCACTACATTAATATCTTTTCATCTATTTTATGTTAGAATATTCTTGTTCAGTGTTTAATTTTTTTACGATTATAATAACACATTGTTCAGGTACACATTTTTCTTACTGGTATACTATATGAATTAAACAAAAGATATTTTCAATAGATGCATAAAAAGTGGTATTTTTTATACATAATGTTGATGTTTATCTCTTAGTTATTGTGGCTTTCAGGATATGGGAAATTATTTTGCTAATTTTTCTTTTAAACAGCTTTATCTCTGATATTTTGAAGTGTAAACCTAATGGTCAACCATCTAATGTTCAAGAAATTACTATTATTTAATGTTATTGTTTGCTAGTCAAAGACTGCATCACAATTGACAAAGGAATAAAGTGGATCTATTATTATTAAAAGGAGTTTAGCTAGGTATTTCTTATAATGTAAGAATATTAGTGGATGTAATTTCTTCAGAAAGATTCCATATATTTAAAAAAATGTATTGACTAATAAAAAATCGGGTCTTAATCATTTTTAAAAATGTTGTATTAGTGAAAAGTGTTGCAACTGACATGCCATTATATGAGGAATCAAGATGAAACTTTGGGTTTGGCAACTGTGATGTTTTCTCTGTTCTTCCTACCTCCACTTACTATTTTTAATAATCTAATAATAATTTTACTTTTAATCTGCAGGAATTAATCAAACAGACAGAGAAAACTGACGAGGACCGGAAAAACTTAGAGATAGCACTTGAAGCTATGCAGGTACTTATTTTCCTCCCTCAAATCTATTGTTTTCATTTAGAATAGATTGTTACACTCGGAATCTATTTTTAGAATGACAAAAGTGTCATCAACATATCGGAAATAAACCTTAGGTTTTTGTGTCTGTTCAAAAAGTTGTTTTTCATAAAAACCAACAAAGATATTAGCTAACGCAGCACCCAAAGGACTGCCCATAGCAACTCCGTCTGTTTGGCGGTACATTTTATTGTTGAAGCTGAATTCAACCGATTTAGTGGAAAACTCCATCAATTCAATAAATGCTTCTTCAGGGAACGGAGGACAGGTAAGTATTCCTCAGTATAAAGAATCAGCACAAATGTCTATTGTCTCATTTAAAGGTACATTAGTAAAAAGACTACTAATGTCAAAGGAACACATGAAACTGTCTTTAGGATTCATGTTAGAGTTCTGACTATATTCAATAAAAGAAAACGAATCTGATATGCAATTTTCATTTTTTTAATATTTTTTCAATTTTCATTTATAAATTCATTTGCTTTAATTCTGTTGAATATTTAAAATTTAAATTATAACTTTTACATCATTTTACCCTTCATAAAATAATTAGAGAATCAATGCAGACAGATTTCATGTGTTGGCAAAATTGCTTTAATTGGCTGAAAGATTCAGTTCTATTCCACTTTCAACTCTCACTTTGACCATGATACCTAAACAGACCGATATTAATTGTCTATCTTTTAAAATCTCCTTCCTGGTTCAAAGTTCTGTCTCATGTTCCCACCCTTAGCTAATCTTGTCAGTTTGCATCGTCATGTGCCATTATAACACATACATAATATAATATACTAGCATATACCTATCATAAATGATGTGGTTATTTATTTATGTATGGATTGACAACAAAAGGTCAAAAGCAATTTTATTAGGTAATTTTTTTTTATTAATTCAAGTATCCTAATTTTCAGTTTAAAAAAAAAAAATCTCAACTTAAGAAATTGTGATATTGTGCAGATGAGAAAAAAGTCATAGAAGGAAACTTATTTTATTAAAAATATAACTTATTTCATTACAAAATAAAGTTGACAAATCTGGCCTTTTTAAAAAGCATTTGGCCATGAACTTTTTGGTTTGGTCATATTTAAATTTTAAGACATTTTGACTTTGGTATGTGCTGGGAGTATTTGTATTTGGCCATTTTAGCTAGTTTTTGGCCAGTCTCCAAGTATCTAGCAATTTACTTCCCACTTCCAACTGTTTGTGAACTGTAGGCAACATCAAAGAAGCCAAGAGAAAGAGAGTCTCTTTGATACATTCTTCTTCACTGTGTCGGCTACATCAAAGAAGTTGTCAGTTGACAGACGTTTATCGGTATAATTCTTTGATATAGGAACGTCTCTTTTTTCCACACTTTAATTCTATTATTTGTTGTACAATCTATCTCATTTGGACCAGTCCATTATGAATTGTAGGATCTCAGCTAGCAGACACTACAGACAACCAAACATCATACAAACATACACCTTGCATATTTGGCTTTTATATGTATAGATAATTATAAAAAAAACATTATAGAATTTAATATAGATTAAAGATACCTAAATTTACCATTCAGCGACCTTAGCATCACTAGAGAGAAAAAGTAATCAGCTGGGCAACTTGCAATCAAATTATATAATGTTGTTATCAGATCCCAACTTTTTAATATTTAGTGATTTTAATAAATTAATGGCAGCAACCATAACTTTGTTAGCTCAGTTGGTAGAGCAGAACCTGCGTATAAGGTTGTTTCCAGAGTGGATGCGGGTTCAATCCCTGCACAGAGCTTGTTTCTTACAATTTAGGCCGCTCGTTTAGCAGTCGTTCACAACAACGGCAGGCAAATGTAGGTTCTCAACTAATAAATGTCTTTATAATTATCATATTCTGTCAGATATAAAAATTATCCATCATTTGATTTCATACCATCAGCATAGAGAACCACATTATATTCATGCCTAAATAAGAACATGAGAGTAGAGAGAACAGCAAAGTGTAGGATTAAAAGACTCCTGCCTACCATGAGAACTTCATTAGCTCAGTCAGTAGAGCAGAACCTGCGTATAAGGTTGCTTCCAGGGTGAACATGGGTTTGATCCCCCGCACAAAGCTTGTTTCTTTATTCACATTTATGATTTAGGCCGCTCGTTTAGCAGTCGTTCACACTGGCGCCGGGCAAATATAGGTTCTCAACTAATAAATGTCTTTATAATTATCATATTGTATAATGCAATTACATTTGCAGTTTGTTTCTAAATGTATAGCGTACCACACCTTGATTGTTGGGCTCCTGGTTGTCAGTGTGAGGGAGGCATACATGTAAGGCCAGTGTTCAATGGGTTAATATTATGTTTTATATATTTTCATTGATATAGATACAAATCAAAATAAAATGAGAAGTGTCTTTGGTAAAATGAATCTCAATAGAAACTTTGTTTGGCAGATGATTTTTTGTATCATGATTATGGGTAAATAGCATTGTTTTTGTACTGTGGTAGCAGATTGTATTAACACAGCTTTTGTAATTAGATTGATGTTTTTACCAACAAAACTGTTTTAAACATTTCTAAAACATGATGAAAACTATTTTGATTTATCACTGCCATATAACTTAAGTACTGGCAAATACAATCTGTTGGTTTTTATTTTCTTAAGCATAATTTTGCTTTTTTGCTTTTCAGGACTTATCACTCTATGTGAATGAAGTGAAACGAGATAATGAAGCTGTTGAACTCATTGAAGAAATCCAAAACAGGTATGGAATATTTATGTGATTGCAATTGCAATAAGGAATAGTGCATAATTACTCTATGGAAGTATAGTTACATATAAAAAAAACATGGGAACTGGATGAATATAAATGGCTTTTTCTTTAACTCTTGATGGATAATTTGTGTTGATAAAAGCAGATTTTCAAAGCCAGTGTCTCATTAAATTTGTATTTGTTTTTCATGAGATGATAGTTATTGTATATGACAGCATTTTATGTACTTGGACATTTCTAAAATATTTTTTGGTTCAGCTCAAATTTAGTATTGAAATTGAAATAAACCCATTTTGCAAATTCCCTATATAAAAATAATTCCTGTTTTCAAATACTTAAAATATTATCTGTGTATATGTAATGTACATGCATAATACTGCTGCACGTCGACGTGTGTTTTAAAAAGATTTTTTTAAACAAGTAATCAGTGGGAGAGTTCCCTAGGTCATAATGTTAATGTCCATTTTTGGTGTTATAATCATGTGTGGAGGAAAAAAACGCTTCTATAAAAAAAAAATGCTTCTGCAATACCAATAATGGACATCAACATGATTATGACCTAGGGAACTCTCCCAGCCAAAAATAGACAGTGAATTGAAGACATTCTGCCCCCATGCTTCGAAGGAGGTCCCTCGTCCCAACATCCCAAACCCTCCCCATTTATGACACCCGCCTGAAGAAGGCAATGGTGTACAATGGCCAAAACGTGTTCAAAACAAGATGACAACAGTCCGAAAAAACCAATAATGGACATCAATATGATTATTACCTAGGGAACTCTCCCAGCCAAAAATAGACAGTGAATTGAAGACATTCTGCCCCCAACGGCTGAAACCTGTTCAAAAGATAACAGTCTGAAAAAATCTGTATATTGTAAACATTTATTAATGAATTGTGACATTTACTTTTGAGGTGGCTTATGTTTATGAAGTGTTAAAGATAATTTGCTGGTATGAAATAGAAAAAATCAATAGCATTTGATTTATCTGCTTAGGACACGAGATGCTGTTGCTGCCTTATTCTGTTCTTTCTACCCTGACATCTGCTTGCTACCAGGATCTACCGTAAGATCGCCCAGGGCGTTAAAACAGCCAAATGATTGAGTTTGAAAACAAACAAGTTATATTATTTACTTATTGCAAAAGTTAAATTATTTTTAGTGTTTGCAAGTACTAAATACAGTCTATATAATATATAGACAAGTCTTACATATCTACAAAAATTATGCTACAAAAACGCAAGTAAAAGTAGGGGTGGAGTTTGACCCTGCATCAGCCAGGCTTGTATTTAACATTTTTTTTGTTGGGTCACATACTTTTATTTACCATTTATGTTCTTTAGAACTGTAGTTCCCAAAATGATTGGTACTACCATCTGGGATGCTTAGTGACTGCCAAGGTTGGTGCTAAAAGCAGAGATGTAACAGGAAAGGAAGCCCCCCCCCCTCCTCTGTTGCTATTAATTCAGAAACTTCAGACAACATATTGCAAGTAGCAACAATTGATAGATATTTTCTATAGTTTTGAGAAGGGTCATTAATATTCAAATGGTTCTTCGGATACCCGCCCCATTCTATGACCAGGAAAGGGACAGCCAAGGTTACTACTACTAAAGTTCCATCTCCTAGGCCCCCTCCTCCCATGATTCTCTTACCCTACCAAAAAGGGATTGGGGTATTCAAAAAGTATGTAATGACTACATCAAAGTCATTTTCAAACGTACACACACACACACTCCAAGGTCTAAGTAAGGTTGGCCCTACTCGTGACTCCAAACTGATGAACAACTGTGTTTACGTCATCCCATGTAAATGTGGTATTATCTATACAGGAGAAACGGGCCACCCCCTCAAGGTCAGACTTGATGAACACAAAAAAGCCATAATCAAGAGCAAGATAGAAAATCAGCTATGGCCAACCACATCTGGAGAGAGAAAGGCGACCATCTTCCTCTCTGGGAGGAAGGCCAGATTATTGACAGAGAACTATGTTGGAAGCAGAGGAAAATCAGAAGCAGCTCATATCAACATGTCGACTAAATGCATTAGTCTGACAAGTGCAGAGTTCAACCTGATGTGGCTTCCGCTTCTCAACAGACTCAAACTCAACCCAACAAGACAAAGGCATAGAAACACCTGGGCCCTGCGTTATAAGGGTTACCCCCTTTAAAAATAAAAAACTTCTGTTTACCCCATCACGCATGGATTTTACACCTGAAGAAAGCCGAAGAATGGATCTGCCGAAACATTGTCTTTACTACAACACAAACAACACGAAGGAGTTCAATCGTTCGAAGAACCATTTGAACAATTGATAGGTTAGATAGGCTTACTTTTGCAGAGGAAGTGCATTACGAAAACACTGCTCTTCAAAGTCAGATGAGTGACAAGAATTGTGAAAATATATTTTAGTTTTGGGACAGAAATGATAGATATTAGATGGGTTTCTCAATGCCAGAGGGGATAAACAAATTACAAATGAAAAAAAAAATAAGTAGATTTTTCAATCTCCCTTAACCTCATGAGTCATTAGAACCTGTGTAGATTAATAAACATCTATGATATTTTACTTCTCATTGGCCACCCATATCCTCAACATTTTTTGGTATATGTGAAAATTTGAACAGTGTTATTACCTGTGTCTGCTATCCTTAACTATAGAACTGTCTTTATTTCGAGATTAGTTTCCTTCTCATAGGTAAGTTATACTTAATGAGCTTTGCTTATATAGCACTGGGAATTGAAGTGAGGATTTTACATCCAACTGTCTCCTGCTCTACCACTAAGTTATATTGCATATATGTTAACACATATGTGCACTCACATGCATATTATTTTTCTAAAAAGCAAGTCACTTGTCGCTCTAATTTTATTACAAATTCTTCAGAAGTATTAATTCAACATGTATTATTGAAAACATGACAACATTAATTCCATGATACCTTTTTGCAATCTTTTTCATTTCCCATAAACATTTTGAGAATGTAATACCCACTTACCAGGATCTACCGTAATATTGCTATGGGCAGTAAAACAGAAAAACAAATTTGGGTGGAAAAAATGGTCCAAATAATAGCCCAGGGCCATTATTCAA
>VCCN01002867.1:1296464-1315526 GCA_006491835.1 Architeuthis dux
TTGATCACCCCCAACAAAGCATGCTGCCAAAAGACATTGGTCGCATGATTTAGGGGGCCCTCAAAATTAGTTAACAGAAAATAATTGCCATGAGAAAAGTTTGTAAACGTACAATGTAATTATAATAAGTATGAGGATGAAATTCGATATAATTAGAATTCAATTCAATAGAATTTCTTGTGTACTTGCACTAGTAATCATTTTGATTGGAGGGCCCCTGTTTGAATTACAGCCCAGGGGCCCCATGCAACCTTAATCCGGCTCTGAATGGAACCATAATAATCTGCTAATCATAATTTTGTTCCTCTGTTGAAGATCGTGAACATTTGGATTTTGAAACCTTTCCTGAAATACTTCCTTTTGTCTGGGAAGTAATACAGTGTTACCATTATTCTGATGCAGTAAGCATTTTCATTGTTGATATATAATCAAGATTATTCTTGTGTATGTATGCAGTATATAATTTATTATCTTTCCGCAGCCTCAGAATACCTCCTTAAAGGATTATGGTCGACTACAGAAGGATGGAGACTTGAAGGTCCGTTGCCATTCTGATACTAGGGTACGCCCAAGGTAATGAACTAAATTTTATACTTTTTTTAACATCAGAACCTCATCTCTGGCAAATTTGCAAAAAATCATCAAGAATTGACATTCATTTTCAGTTACATGAATAACATTTAGGCTTATATTCATATTACATTTCAGAAGTTTAACTTATTTTATAATTTTAAAATGTTTTAGATTTTGTCTTAACATTTGCATACAAAACGTGTGTATGTAATGTTGGTCAGATCAAAATTTTGAAAAATGAGGATACAATTTGAATCAAGAAAGACCTTTGTTTTTGTATTTATATTTATTTACTTATCTTATGTTGATGCTTGAGGAAAATTCTATTCTCACAGTTTCCTACCAAAATAAATTTATTAAATTTATCACCAGAATTCAAAAGTCCATATATTTAGTTTATATATATCTTATGAAAGAAAGAAAAAAACGGATGAGAACGACCAGTGACAATTTGTTTCACGTTTATTACGATTTTTCAAGCTGGCTTGGTAAAGTACATAACCAGAGTTTTTTTATATATATTATTTTATTTTTATATATATATATATATCTCATTTCTATATTTATGTAAGAAAATCATGGTAAAAATAAACTGGAATTATTATAAATATTGTAAATATTTTTAATTGTCAGGTCAATATATTATTTCTTCTTTTTATTAGGTGGATGCAAAAGTTTCCAGCACTATCTTTTGGAGAATGTTAGGGAAATCTTAGCATCTTTGTAGTTTACTCAGTACTTTATTGCTTGTGCAATCAGTTAGCTGTACTAAACATTTACAAAACTTAGGAAAAATTCTGAAGCTAAAGACACTGGTTCCATATGAAATTATGGAAACAAACATTGGTCAATGTTTAAACACTTTTTCTCCTTGCTCGATATAGAAAAATGTTGTTTTTTTTGGACCAGATAGCCACTGGCGATAGAAATTAATTTGTTGCGAAACTCCAAAACAAAGAAAATCATGGCTAGATCTAGTACAGCCTTCAAGATCTCAGCTTAAATGGAATCTACTGGAGAAAAAAGTTCTTCTTGGTGTTTAGTGTGATTCACAGCAAGCAATTGGCTTATTTGAATGATAGAAAAGAGAGAAGCCTGGTTTATGCCCAACCATTTGGGAGAGGTGATGCTCGTGCAGTATTCTGATCTAGGAGCATTACCTATTTTTTTCCACTCTAATCACACAGCTTAGAGTGTACTCCATTAGCTGCTTTTTGTCCTAATGAAGAGTTTTCCATACTCTTTGCTCATACCAGGAATCGAACCCAGGACCTTTGCGTGTTAGGCAGACATACTAGATTGGAAGGGAAAAAAGGTTTGCTTGCTGAGCAGGGAAGTTGACTATATATAAAATATAACTTTTATATTCTTAAAAAGATATATTTCTATAATCTTTTTATTTAATATATATTCACCCTACACAGCCAGTCTTGTTAGTATTATATAGATGCACTAAAGAGTGCATTAATTCTCAAATTAAATCTAAGTCCAAGCAAAATTTTACTTTTTTTTTTATTCAAAATTAGTTACCTTTATCTTAGTTTGAATTATTGAACATCTCATCGACTACACTGAATAATGCAGACGGAGAGGGGAATTCTCATTTAGTGATATAGTGGGGCTAGGCGACCGACAGAAGGAGAACAAATACAATCTTATCTTTTAGGGTTTTATTAACAATAAGAAATGGGTAAACTGATGCGGTTCTGACTCACAATACAATGGCTTTCGCCATGTTTTCACCTAAAGGGGAGACAGCATTTATTCTCCCAGCGTCGGCCATCATTTATACGGTAAAAATTATATTTTTTCTGACAATTCTGCTTCTGGCACTCAGAATTGAACTGTAAGCTTTTTATAATGCAAAAACAAATTCTATGAATACTATTCAAATAAACAAGATTCCACAATGCTAATTGAGCCATCTTGCTCTATTTTTGAGTAACTCTAATTTTCCCCCCTTTTTCAGGTACATTTTTCTGTTTGACAAAGTGATGCTTATGTGCAAATCACGGGTAAGTCAATTAATTTCTCAATTCTTGATATTTAATTTTTCATTACACTAAATAAACAGACTCATGGGAGCTTGCTATCTTTTGGGATTAACTTAACATCTGTGGCAATTTTGGTGGCGGTAGTACACGCACAATTTCAATCCAAAATAATTGTTATCGTGATATAAACTGTATGGATTATTTAATGTAGATTAATGTTGGCTTCAAACAATATTCTTCTGAGTTGTATTTGCTCTGTTTTATTTGATTGCTAAAAATGGCATACAAGGAAGATGCCCCCATTTCATTATGTTGTATCTAAAACAAACAAGGTAGAAAAATAAAGTAATTTGGTCTCTAGAATCAAGTAACTTCTGTTTTTTTTTTCCTTTTCTTTCTCTTGAACAAAAGAAGAACAATTTTAAAGATTAAGAATGACTATACAAGTTGTGACTTTTCCTGTGGTTACAATTATCCACACCTACAAGTTAAGCAGATGCTGCTATCTCTTGGATAAAGTCCACTGAATGCACAATAGGTTATGTTCATTGTATCCTGCTTCTTATTTATGATTATAAAAACATTCTATTTTAATCTAGACAACACGTGTAAATGTTTTTAACATTTTTTTGTTTGGAAAGTTATTAGTAACTTTTTTTAAAACAATGCAGACATTTTAAATGAATTTGTACATGTATTAACTAAATGCAACTGGAAAATCTTTTTTTTTAGTTATAAACAAAATTAGTTACAGCTGATAATAAAATACACCAGGTATTTTTATATAGAGACATACAAACAGATCTATTGAAAAAGGAATTTTATGAATTTGTGTCATTTTCCGTAAATTTCTCCTCACATACTTAATTGTTTAAGCTCTCTGGGAAATTTACTTTAGAATGTGATATTATTTATAACAGTTGAATTATAACAAAAATATCAGAATAAATATTCTGATTAAAATCTTCACATGAAAGAAATGATTGAAACTTTGAAAAATATTTTAAGATTATTTCTCTTTTTGTTAAAACTTATCCTCTGAGATTATAAAATTTAGTAAATAATTGCGAAACTAAGAGCTTGTATTTGTTCATTGAAAAATACTTTAGTGACACCATAGTTTTAAGCTGTTAATGTAACTATTTTCAAAAACTAAATTGCTAACACTTTGATTTATCAGAAAATCCAGTAAAATATTCTTAACATTTTAATGCTATTATTTTAAACATAAATGGCTTTTTCTGATTTAAAAAAAAGGGTCATTTAAAACATTATTTACCATTTAAATAGTATCCTTATAAACTATCTAAACTCATATCCTTCTATATTTCTTTTTGTATTAATTATGCTTTACTAATCTGGGACTTCAACAATTGCTAACAAATTTCCTGCTTTAGTTAAACCAACAAAACACCTTGTCATATCTGTATTTTAGTAATGCAAAATTTTGTGACCCGATAGTTCCACGTAAGACAATTCATGCACGACAGTTCTGCGCAAAGACAATTCAGCACATATATATATATAGTCTTTTCCTATCATTATATATATATATTTGGCAACTCTGGCATGGCATTATTCATATTTTGGGAACTGAAAGACAGTGTTGCTTTTTTTTTTTTTTAAGTTGCACATATTTTAGCTCACTACTTTGCAACCTGTTAAAAACTAAATAAATTAGCCTTATAAAGTTTATTTTATCAGGGAAAGATCGAAAGCACATCTTATTAAATGGATTTTGCTATTGTTTAGATAAAAACACCTGGAAATGGTAAAGAGTCTTGGCGTTGTACTGAAGACAAATTGTTTTAACTCAATAGTTTGTTTTTGTTCATCCTTGCACTGAATTGTCGGCACAGAAATGTTGGCAAACCGCAACCTTTTGCACAGGTCCTCATCTCCCATGGAAAATAGAACTAATACAAAAAAATAATTCTTTCCCTTTGTCTCTTTACACAGAAATCTTGAAAATCTGATACTCTCCTCATTTTTTTATTTTATATGTATGTGCGTAAGTGAGTGTATTGAGGGACAGTGTCGTTCTTTGTTCAGTGTAATAAAAAAATGTGTTGTTTTTCCTTTGTTTGTACTGTACAAGTGAATAGTCCTAGTATGACTGTTGTTCTTGGCTCAAATCCAATAGATTTTCAGTGATTTTCTTTTTTTTTTGTTTTTGATTTTTAGTATTGTATTGTAAGATGGTCATACTGTATTTGCAGGATGTTGTGTCAAAGATGTCCTGCTGTTTGTACTTCAGGTATCAGATGTCTCTCCCTTGATATCTGTCTTTCTCTATTCAATTGATAGTTGCAATATATCTTTTGCAATTTGCAGTTTGTAGATTCTGTAGCAATTCTGAATCAAAAGCTCTTTTTGGATCATGCTCTATATTGTTGTTCAGTGGAAGTAATTCTAGACTGGCTGTAGACTAGATCTAGCACTGCAATTTGGATTTGTCCTTTCTCTAAAAAGTAAATAGATGAATAAGTAATTAAAGAAGAAAAAAAAAGAACCCACCCCATTTGTAACATTTTCTCTGCTCACTTCTCACTGATGTCAATGTAGTGTTGTCTTCTGTGGAAGTATAGATCCTCTTCACCTGCACAAGTCAGCCAAACTTGACCAATCATTTCTTTTAACATTCCAACTTTTGTTTGGACAATCGAATCTCTTCTTCCCAGCCTTGATCTTGTCAGCACAACCTTTTAGCTGATCTATTCTTCATCACTCATGTATAATCTAAGAAAAGAGGCAAACCTTTTTTTCTCCAGGCAAAGAAAATTGTGGTCATTAATATACCAACCAATTCCCCACCCAAAACAAGATAGACCATAAAGTAAAAGGTAAAGCGTCCCAATGGAGTATAATGTCCAGTGACGAAGTCCCAGTTTCTGTTGCAAGAGTCAGCTTAGTGATCCGTGCAAGTCTAAAGTCTGGTCAAAACCAGGACTTTATTCCCACAAGTTTTTATGACTTTGGCAGGATGCAAGTCCACCAAAGGGATACCTCCACCCTAATCACACAGCTTAGAGTGTACACAATTAGCTGCTTGGTGCACAGTGAAATTTGTCCTAATGAAGAATTTTCTACTTCACTCATACCGGGAATAGAGCCAGGGAACTTCTGCGTGTGAGGCAGACATACTATTACACTATCTGAGCGGATTAGAACAATAAAGTAATTCCCTGTATTTAGTTTTGAATCGCCTGAGTGCTTGGTCGGTGTTATAGTTACATCTGCGTATCTAGTGATGCTGAAATGGTTGCTCTGGTTGGTATACTAATGAACACAATTTCCTTCGCCTGAAGAAAAGAGGTTTGCCTCAGAAAATTTAGTCTATGTTAATTTTTGAAATATTTGGTCAGATTGAAGGCTTTTGGAAGTGATGCGGTGTTAAGTCAGCTGCACATACACGTTTGTAGTTTCAGTTATTTGCAGAATCACACTAACATGGAGGGAGTTATACAGCTTAGGCTTACATTAAGGTACCATTCTTGACTTTTATCTTAGCCTGTTCTGTAGTATTGAAATAGGATAGTGGTTCCCAACCCAAAGTCTCCAGATTTACATAGTACAGTGAAATTGTAAGTTCAAAATTTTAATATGCTCTAGCACAAGGCTGCTTAAGATGAACTTCTAACATTTCACTTCTCTTTGCCACTGACTTTAATAGTCTGTCTAATACAGCTAATAATTGAAGGCCAATTTTCAAAACAGGAGAACAAAACATTTTCAGTGATTTCAACCATTGGTGATTTCTGCTACGGAAGACCATATGTGTAAAAATCTGCTTTAGAAAGATTTTTATTTTTTTTAAATTTTAATAATATAATGTTTACTCACCTTAATTTTGAGGTCATTTAAGTATTATCACAGAAAAAAGTATGCTGTTTCGTAAATTTAAATTAAATTCAACAATCATTTTCAGCGTTCCTGAATTCAGCTTGGTTTTAATCTTTTATTAAAATTGTTTTTAAAAAAAGTCTTTGCAAACAAGAAACCATTTTCTAAAGAAAAACAGTTCCTCCACAGAAACCAGTTTCTAAAGCAAGAGAATTTATGCAATTGTTCTTCTGTAGGAGAAATCGGCAATAGTTGAAATCACCAAAAATGTTTCATTCTCCTGTTTTGAAAATTGGCCTAATTGAATCTTGTTTATAATACCTTCTTGATTCTCATTAAAACAAAACTAGGGTTGTGGTGAAAAGGTTGTGAACCACTAATATGTATTTACTTATTGATTTCTGTTGTATTCATTTTAAAGATGCTATGGCATCTGAATGGGTCAGTTTTATGATTTAACCCATAAGAACCCAGACCCATTTCTACTTGAAGGAACATTATGTGGGATTCTGGGTAGACAAATTGACACAGTCACATGACTGCACCAAGATATTCAGTAGATGCCACTTAGTACACTTCATGAGTTAAAATCAAGGATAAAATATAATATTATATAAGAGACTGTGCAGATCAATTAAATTGTATGTGACACCAGTGTCACAGTGGGTTCTTATGGGTTTTAAGATGACTCATATATCACAATTTAACAATTATTTAATAAAGTGAGTTCTATCTTTTGGAACTATGTTTGACCTTTCACTTGTTTGGCCAAGTTCAATCTTCATTCAACAGATTATTTATTCTTTATACTTACTGTTATTCTTGTACTCTTCGAATGTATGACAATCACGTGATGCTGCTATTAACGTGGTTGTAATATACTGATGCAGCTACTGCAAAGAATTTCATCAATAATAACTTAATATTTTAGCAGTAAGTTATCATAAAATTATAGCTAAATTAAGGCTGTATTATGGAATCCACTGTTTTTGTGGGTATCTAATCTAATTTTACTGATTAAATCATAGAAGATAAATTATATAGCAAACATTGGATGTTGGACATAGTCACTTAAATTTTTTAGGATAATCAATTTCTTTTTCAAGTTTACAGAAATGTAATCATTCCCAAATTTTAAATTCTGTAAATATTATGCAAAATCTCAACATTTTCTCACAATTGAAGAATGTGAGAGAGAGAAAGAGAATTTTATATTTACCATGAATTATAAAGAAGTATTAGCATATTTGTCAAGTTGCAAATTAGACATTCATAATAATGCAATTTTTAATAATTTTTCTTTAAAATTTTGGCATTTACTTCACTCTGTCCAAAGGGAAAGGATTTAGTTTATTGAGTCACCATTTTCTCCTCTTCTCCATCATCATATTGGATGTTGGATCATTTATACTTTGGAAGCCTTGACCAGGCAGTATGACTCCTTCATACACAGTCAAATATAGTAAAATGTATCTTTTGTGTATGTTTCTTCTCTCGAACACTCTTGATAGTATATTTTAGCACTGTTATCACAATTCCCTGCTTTATTGTAAGTCCTTTTTTCTTCCATCTTAACATTTTCAGTTATGATTATTTTTTGTTGTCATTAACTAAACCTCAGAATTAAAATGATTTCAGTTGAGACTAAAAGCTGAAAATGAATTTGTTAAAATATGGTGTTTTTTTAATTTATTTTTATTTTTTGTTTACTTAGAATAATTTTTTAAAATTATTCTATCTTTTTAAATTGTCAAAGTACAATTTAAATATTTGAGGTTACTTCCTGTGATTTTTTCCCCCCTTCTCCATGAGAAATAAGTAGCTTAGGATTATTGCAAAATTTGGTATTTGTGAAATTAGTCATTCGTGAGGTTTTTCATTCTACTGTGCATTCTAAAAGTCTTGTTACTCTCTATGCTTTTTCAACAATTCTGGACATGTAACTTCAAACCAAGTGATGGTGTCTAATGGATCATAACTTTGAAAGCAAGTTAGTTGTCTGGAAGAAGTTGTAAGAATTTCATCTGGCATAAGACTTGAAACAAAACATTACAAGAGGTTCTACCATTTTGAACTAAAACTACCTGTCTCATTGGTACAATGAAATATTAAATATAATTAGGAAGAAATACATTCAAGTCACATATCCTAGATGCTTGAAAAATTCATAGTGAGCATGGTAGACTTTTTGATTGGCCTATATTTTCTTTATTTTGTAATTTTCTGTTAATGTGTATCTTTGTTCTAGTGTGGTAAAATGGGTGATTTATTCAATACTTTTTATATTTCTATCCATGTCACCTGATTATAATTTGGATACACCATTTAAAAATATTGTGAAAACAACAGCAGCAAACATTAATGATAACGTGTACAAAACTAAAAATCTGGTCTTTTTTTCTCAGTCATTTTGTTTTAATTTGGTTTTCTATTTAAGTTTTAAAGATTCTTGTTATAAATTCTTAATTCTCTTTTGGATAATAATGCTATACATTTCTAGTTTACATAAATCTTTTTCTCTTAAAATAATTATTTTCAAGTGGTTTCATTACTGCTGAAGTTTATCTTACAAGTTATTTGCTTCAAGATTTTGTCATATCTGTTAGAGTGGAGCGTTTCTGGTGTTTGTTTTTAAGAAACTCTGTGCACCTTTACAGAAGATCTTCATCAATTTTATTCCAGAAATTTTTACTCACCAAATATTTGTGCTATATAGGAATTTAATCTACTATAGATTACATATGCATAGCAAAAAATAGTTTCAATTTTCTGTCACTCTAAAACTATTCATTGTGTTCACTTGTTTAGCTAGATAAATATTTTCAAAACAAATGTTAGATTTGGAAACTTTACAGCCATTGTAAGATATATTCAGGGAACAGGCTAAATATTTCCCATGGACTAAAGATATCGATACCTAATTGTACAGCCTCAATAACTACATTTGTTTAATTACATGTCTCGTATGGTTATGTGTATTTTATAGTGATAAGTTTGAAGCCGAGTGTCTTTCAAAATCCAGTTATTTTCTATAGAGTTTTCAGCTTCTTTATAGGAACTCATCACAAGTCTATTTGCTAGTAGTTCAAGATTATGATTATCCTTTTACTTTAAAAGAATAATATTAATCAATTGGATAGTTTGGTTTATAAACTGATCTTGCTTAGGGAGAAAACATGTTTTTAAATTTATTTCTGACTTTTGGGTTGTTTTTTTAAAATTTACTTGTGTTTATAAGTGAAATCAAATTTATGAAAGACTAAAAGATTTATATTTTTTTTAAAATACCAATTATCTTATGATTTTTTAAAATCCTAATGTTATCTACTAATCATTAGAATGTTTTTTCTTATTTGTCCATATTTTATATACTACAGGCTCTTTTCAAACTGCCTAATTTTATTTACAAAGTTATTAAATAATTGATTTTAGCATTTAGTTAAATTAACATTATTTTAGTATGTCCACAAACAATTTCTAAATTTTTAAAAAACTAACAACTTTTTTCTGTTTTTTCCTAATACAACTCCTTTCAATTTTATTTTTGTATTTTTTGTTTTGTTTATTTAACTTCTTTACCCAAAGATAAATTTTAGAATTTTTTTTGTGATGACATTTTTAATTTTCTTTATCTTTCTCACCTCCTGTCACTAGATCGTGGACAAACTTTTGTGGGTAAGAAAGAGTTCTAATGTCTGAGACAATCTTCTCTTTATTCCATGGATGTGTTAGTTGCTATCCCCACCCCTGGCCCAGCCCATCATTCAATTCCCTTCCAACCCCCAAAGAATGACTGCTCAACCCAGCCCAATTTACACTGCCTGGTATTCTACTGATGACCATATGCTTGTCCTGCCAGACAGACAAACTAATTGGCTCCTACCTGACATGAATTGCTTTCTCATATCTGCTTGTCTCTCATTTCTCTCTCTCTCTCTCTCATTCTCTTTCTCTCTCCTGATGGGGTTTTCACTCAGGAACAAGGAGTGCTGCTATGTTGTTCAGAATGTCTGTGGCATGTCAAAGCCCTTAATTTTTTGAAATATTTATTTATTTTTTGTTTCACAATTTTTTAAAGGCATTTAACCCTATTCATTTACTAATTAATGTTTGGTATATTAATGAGTTTTTAATTTCCTAAACTGCATCACTTGGCATTACACTATTACTTACCTTTTATATATAGACATTGTGCCTGCATTCTACATTATCTCCTATTTTCATTTATCTTGAATTAACATTCAACCAATCTCCATTAAACCCTTTCACAAAATTGTCACTCCAGAAATAAAAAGTGAAATCTTCTAACTTTAAAAAACAATAGATTTCCTTTATTCTACATTTCAAAAACTATTCATGCTGGAAACTCTTATAGAATTTGAGTTTCTTTGTTTAAATAATACCCCTCTAGGTACTGACTATTATTACTTAGGCATGATATCAGAATCGATAATTGCATGGCCTGACTCTACCATATTAACTGGAGCAACTCCTCAAACTACGTCCACTATAAAGTTTAAAGAACTGATACCAAACATATGAAATATTTGTGAAAATATTTTTCTTTTTTTTTTCTTTATTTATTTTTTCTTTCTTTTTTAAAAAGTTTTTTTTTTTTTTTTTTTTTTTTTTTTTAACCATCAATGAATTTTATTCACACTGTACACTCATGTTTTGTGTTGGGTCACATAATTTGATTGCTATTTCTAGTTTTACTATTTAAAATTTATTTTTTCTTTTGCTAATTTTACAAAGAAAACTTTGTTTCCTGAGTATATCCACCCCATGGGGATGCTAGAGAGGATATATTTCTTCATTTAGTCATTGTTTTTAAACACTCGTTTTTGTCAATGTAAAATAAAATCATGTTTGGTGCTCTCTGGCTCATTTACATGTTGATGTTTCAGAAATTCATATTCTGGTTTTATTTGGCTGTTTGAGGTCATAAAATATGTTTTTCAAATTGCTCTAATGAGCTTTCTAAAAATTAGTTTGAAACTTTTTACATGGGTTACAAGTCAAAGAACCTGCATATGATGTTGATAAACACATATTACACCAATTAAATTATTTTTCTCCAGTCCCGTAAGTTTTCAGAAAATTATAAATTGGTTCCATTTTATTGGCTTTATTAAAATATTTAAACTTCAATTTTCATTATAGAATTCAATTTTGATCAGTATATTTCTAAATTGACTCAAATAATGAAAAATAACTTATACTCACGCATGAATATTTTATGTGTGTCTGGTTTTGTGTTCTATCAAGGTTTTCACTCAGTTTCTCTTATCATGGTTCAGAGTATAGTGGGAATATTAACAGAAAGTAATGAAAGCTTCTAAATAAGGTAATGATTAAAATCCTTTTCTTGAAGTAAGATTTCTTGAAAAACTGATTCTTGCTATACTTTATTAAAGTTTAACTATTCTCAGATTGTGATTAGGCACATCCAGTATATTTACTTATTTACTTATTTAAATATTGAAAGTTTCTAATGCAAAAGATGAGTGCACAGCCCAAATAAGTGTTTGTTTTAAGTTTGTGTGTCTGAAAAATCAAAATGAGGGAGAATATATACATGTATCATAATGACTGCATATATGGGATCTACAAGAAACAAATTTGTGTGTGCGTGTGTGGATAAAAGTATATGTTGAAATCTGTATATGTACATATGAATAAATGTATGATTCTGTTGATTTTATGATGTCTAGTCCTGAATATCCTTCCTCCTTATAGCCATGCTATGATTGAACTAAAACCCCCACTGATTGAACTAAAACCCCCACTGATGAGATCCTGAAATAAAATTTTTGTTAAACCCAACTTCAAATAACACATTTGTTTTTTCAGTTCCAGGTAAATATTCTAACGGTTTGGATTGAAAAAAAGAACTCTGTGAATGTAGTCAAAGTTTCTCTTTAACAGATCAAGCTTATCCTTTAAATTTTGATTCTTCTAATATATGAGAGCAAGAAGTATAACTACTTTCATCTTCTGTTTTAAACTGTATTCTTAAAATATATAAGAACTGCTTATTAAAAAGTACAAATAGATATTTTTAAAGCCATAAATATTTTGTATGAGAAGTTGGTGGAAGCAACATCATTTAATGCAGACATGGCTTATTTGTGTATGGCTACAAAATCCATAGGATACACTCTAACTTATCCCATCACCTGAGATTGGAGAATACATTGCGATAAAGGATGAGTGTAATTTCTGAATAAAAAGTTTCCTTCACAATTAATCAATTTCTTTAAATTATCTTTCGATAATTGTTCAGAAGTCTCCTAAGATATTCAGTTTTTTAATTGTATCAGCCTTTTCACTGTTAAAATCTGTTGATGTAAATATGAGAGAAATTTAGAAAGCAGAAATAGAAGATGTGAATGGTAGGGATTGTGAAGAATAATAGATTTTATGTACAGAGTTGGTTTTTGGCTGTCCATGTTTCTTTTAAGCACTTTGTTGTAGATGGCCCTGAAGACTTCTCTGAATCAATTCAAATACCACTGGTTAAAAAAATATATTTTAGTCTATGTACATCAGGTTCATTCATTTAGTCTCAAAACATCATTTCACATAAAATTTAAAGGGGTCCCCTTTTTAAATCTTCTAAATTGTTATTCTACTAAAACTCTTTTTAAATAGAGGAACAAGTTAAAATTGAAATGGTTCTCCATTTGCTTATTTCAAATAAAAATGCCCCCCCCCCCTGCTAAAGCAATGGGAAATCAAACTTAAAAGGTGAAATATATAAAATAATTTTAAACATTCAATCTATCACTGGTAAAGCATTGCATGTGTAGACATTAATGTATTTGTTATAATAATGCACACGGGAATAGCTGTATACTGATAAGGAATAGAATACAGGTATACTTCACTGTACTTGCTATGAGGTACCATATATAGATAATTGTGAATAAGCCACCAAGTATAATACATGTAAATGGTGTTTGGACATAATTTAAAGTTAATTTCTCATGCATATTTATGTTTAATATTTTTTTCATATAAAAACAAACCGTATTAAATCCCTCTTTTTAAAATGCATAGCATGAAGGATGTCTAATCTGTTACATTTTTAAAAAAGTTATCAAATGTCTCCTCCCCCCCCAAGTTCTAATGACTGTTTAACTAGGATACATTCTGTGGGGCTGGTATTATACAGGCATGAATCTTTGCTCTCCTAACAAGTTAAAACGAGCTTGCTACCTGGAGAAGACAACCTGTAGAATATTTCGGGCTATTTGCATACAAATACTTAATGTGGTCATTTGTCAGTTTCTACCAGATTCCAGAACAATTTTAGGATTTTCAGCATAATAAAAGACACAAAAGTAATCATAACTAAATTTCATATTAATATAAAAAATTAAAATATATAAATTTTACAAGAACAAGTATATGGCTGAGTTTAAAAGAGCAGGTTTTGTAGACAAGTTCCAACTGTTGATTACTTGGCTGTAATAAGCCTCTAACCCATTAACATTGTTTTCTTATAGCTCTTATTACCTAATTAACTTCATGAATACTTTTTTTAGAAATAATATTGAAATTTATTAAGATTATATGACAGTTTGTTGGCCAGAAGAAAAAAACTCATTTCCTGTGCCTCTGAAATGTGCAATATATAAATGATGTATCAAAACCTACTTTCACATGATAACATCAGATTTATAGTTAATGCAGTTCTATGCAAAAAATAACAAAAAGATCTTTGGTATTGTATTGTCCATTTCTACTAGTTAAAAACAAATGCTATATTGATAAAATGTCCATTGGCACTGTCAGAAAAAAGTTCCTACTGTTAAAATACATGTTTTGTCAGCTAATATTAAATATGGTCTCTTGTGGCTCAGCTCAGCCTATGAACATTATCTTTCATAGTTAAACACTTAAATGGTATATTGATAAAATGTCCATTGGCAATGTCAGAAAAAAGTGCCTACTGTTAAAATACCTTTTTTCTCAGCTAATATTAAATATGGTTTCTTGTGGCTCAGCCTATAAACATTATCTTTACAGATTAGTATTTGGGAGATAAAGCAACTCTAATATTTATAAAGGTTTCCTTATCTATATCATTATCTTTATCCTCAACATTTTATAAGCCTCTAACCATTAACATTGTTTTCTTTTAGCTCTATTATAAGAATGTTAACTCTAAGGCTTCTCGTTAGGCTTCTATGTTATTTCTCCAGTGTGTCTGTTATTTCTAGGTCATGTTATGACTTGAGCTAGCTGAGATAGAGCATCCATGCTTAGTGCATTGATAAAAGACAAGAATAGAAATAGAGCTGATCTTGACCACATATGTAGGATTAGGTTTGTATTATCATAAAGTGATGAACTGATATCTTCAGAATTACTATCTGTTAAGATATACAATGAGTTATTCATTGCACTGTCAAAGACCAGAGATGTTATAAATGTTGTCCTATAGGTATGCTATTTTCAACTTGAAATCTCTTTGATCAAATAAAAAGCTACATTGGATTTGCGGCTCTTTGTGCTGAAAACAATTACTGTGTTTACATTCATTAAATAACAAACCAAGAGGAATTGTACCACTAATTAATAATTATCATACTTATTGCTGTATTTTGATCAGTGTGTTTCCAATGTTTATCATGTGATTTCTCTAGTTACTTACATATAAGTAAATCACCCTCCTTATATCACCAGAGGGCAAATCCAATTGAAACCTTGTGAATACAAGAAAATCAAGAATAGATGTTTTGAAAAATGTTATAAATATCTATATATTTTGGTTTTAGATATTTCAAATAATTATTTTGATTAACTCTGTATTTTTGCCAATTCTTTTTGAGGTTTGCAAAATAAAGTACAGCTCTTTATAAAGATGATTAACTCATTGTCCTAACAACTTCCAGATCTACTTAAAAATAACCCTGGGTCCTATATAACTGCATCTGAATGTTTTTGTATAGTTCAGAGGAAATCATTAATATTAGTTTAAGATTTTATTATTGTAGTCTATTACCTAAAATTAATTAATCATTCTACTTGATTGCCTTAAGTGTTCCCCTGCTACAATATGCCAATGCTCATTGGGGTAATTTTGCAATTTGATTTTGAGAACAATGAGTTTGTTTATTTGAAATATACTAGTTATTTTTGTTAGATTTTCTTGAATGAGCAATTAAAAATAAATTATCGCATTTACAAATTGGCACGTGAGCTATCAAATGACAAATAATTTGAACAGTTTGTTTTATTTCAATCCCTTTTGTGGCATAAAGAATGTAAAGAGAATTATTGATTTAAAAAATCATAAAATGGAGGGAGCAGGGCTCCAGACTAACTATTTTCACCACCATCCCAGAACCATCCCGAAGGAAATGTAAACCATCCCGAAAAACAATTTTAACTGTCCCGAAGGAAATGTAAACGGTTCCAAAATCAAAATGTTGTTCCTTTACTTTATTATCATCTATAGTTGTTAGTAGCATAATAAACACACCATTAAAATGTTGAGGAAATAAATAATTGTCAAACTCCAGTTCAAACCTGGAGTTGACTGTTTTTCTACCGTAACAAAAACAAGAACAATCCTCACCAAATTCTTTTTAAAAAAAGAAAAATATTCTTCCCCAGATGGAAGTGATTTAAAAAAAAAAAAAAAAAAAAATTTTTTTTTATAAGATCACTTCCCTCCAGGAGAAGATAACACATTTTTACCTTACCCGGGATGACATTAATTTCGAGCCCTGGGAGGGAGACCTTATTAAAATGTGAAACAAAAAACCGAAACAATTTTAGAGGTTTTGACAAACTAAAAAACAAATGGATAAATGATTTGGGAAATTTTATGAGATAAAACATTGCAAATAATAATAAAATTCTCATGGTAGGCAGGTGTCTTTTAATCCTACACTTTGCTGGTCTCTCTACTCTCACGTTTGTATTTAGGTATGAATATAATGTGGTTCTCTATGCCGACAGTCGTTCACACTGGCACCGGGCAAATTAGGTTCTCAACTAATAAATGTCTTTATAATTATCATATTCTGTAAGATATAAAAATTATCCATCAGAAATTTTGCAAATGGTTTTGAAAAATATCACCCTGTTTCTTTACTGTCACATTTTAGTATGTGATCTCGGTTATTACAAAAAATATCATCATGCAATATCATTGGAAAAATAATGAAATGCTTGTTATAGCATTCTAAAACCAAATGTAAAGAAATACAAATAAACTGTTTAAAAATATCAAGATAAATACATTTATTGATTGACTTCTTGAGTCATTGGTTTAAATGCCTTATATCCCTTAAGTAAATGAAGTATACATACGTGATTTATATCTATTTAGCTACACTTTAATGTTATTGATTTTGGAAGAATGTCCACCTTAAGTTTTGGTTTTTGCCTCTAGATTTCCAACCTGAATTTTTTTACTAATGGGGCTATTACAAAGACGAGATTACTCTGTCAGAAATACTAATAATACTACCTCTGCCCCATAGTAGCTGTTACATTTAGTAGTAATTTTTCATATTCAAATGTATCAGATATTATGGGACGTAGGTAGTATTAGTTTTCTGTTTACTAAAATTTTGTTTTACTGATTAAAAGAACAACAATATCAAAGTTCATTGTTGTTATAAATTATATAAGATGCTCCAAATATGTAATATTTCAGCATATCAAAAGCATTTTAAGCATGTACCTTGCACACCTTGTGTCACTACGGCATGTGATATAGTCATTATCCTTGTGCACTCCATTTCAATAGTTTCACCTAGTTATTTAATTTACTAATTTAAAATATGAATCATTTAATGTGTTAAAATCTAATATTATAAAATCAGTAATCCAGATAATGCGAAGATCTTAAAATCCAAATGAGCCTATACCAACCAGAGTACTAAAATCCAACCAGAGTACTAAAATCCAACCTAATCTGAAAGGAATTAGCTCCATTTAGGGAATGTACTTATTTTTAATGTAATATTAAACCTTTTGGATAGTTGGTTAGGTCGGCATGTTATATCAGTTGGCATGGGTGTGTCAACTTGATCTCAGACAACATGATTTTGACCTAACCATCCCATGTCACTATAAGTGGTATGTGATCAGGATGACATTTTCAACCTTATCACAGCATAGTTCTTTACAATAGATCTGAGCCATGTCAATTGCCTGTTAGTTTACCTAGTTATAGGCCTGAGTAACTTGAAGATTTTAATATTGGCTTAGTCTGACTGATACTTTATTCTCTTTCTTAAGTAAATTTAGTAGTGCAGACCAGCATAGTATTGGCTGATATCATACAGTTTATATATTCTTTGCAATTTTTAAATCTCATTAAATATTGTTGGCTAATATCATTGTGCCTGATAATATCTTTAGCGTTATAAGTTCCTGTTTTTACAAGGTCAAAGCTCCAATACAGATTTTTAAAACTTAAAAATCCCAGAATAAAATTACATAGATAAATTATGTCCACATTACTCAAAATATATTTGTTTCTGTTAATACATTTCATTGATTGAACATTCTAAATATTTGCAGTTTTTCTTAGTTTCCATTCCTATCACATGCTGCTGCTGCTTCTAAAAAAATGTTCTTTGCAATATTTGTTTTAGATTTTATTGCTGGTAAGCAGACTTTACATTCAACTTTGTATTTGGAGGCTTCAATGTTTTGATAAGTATATCCTAGGCATAGATGTGTACCATCTATGAAATTACTCAACCCAGCTTGATTATATGTCTGTATCATAGCATGAAATAATGAAGGGTGAATTTTAACAATATTGCTATTTTAATGTAATGCATTATATTGTCAGGGTGTTAGCTAGGGATTTGATTTCTGCACCGTTCTTTTGTGTTTGGTCCGCATTCTTGTATTTGTATTTATTTTTTATTTTTAAAAAAGCTAAAAATGGACAAAAAGACACAAAAAATGGTCAAAAACAGGCTCAGCGTAATTGGGAAATTGGAATTAGGTTTCAAACGGCTAGTGAGGACGCTGGCTAACACCCTGATTGTGTAATAAGATTATGATGTAAAGTTGAAACATCTTTAGTTATTACATGACTGAAGAATCAATCGAGTGATAGCACAAATAGATGAACCTATAGATATGGTTATGTGTAAAAAAAAAAAAAAAAAAGAATCATCTAAAATCACCGTAAACGAAAATGTTCACATGTTTAACAAAAACAGATCTTTTTGAGACTGGATATAAAAAAAAGGAACATCTCTCTTGATTTACACAAGCAACTAAATCGACCAAAAAAGAAATCTATGCCAATGTCAAGTGGGCTGACATAATTACTGCCTTTTAATAGGACAGAATTTATATGTCCTCAATATGCTGTTGCTAGTAGATTAATGTAGCACCATATATAATTGCTGCAGACCACCTGAATGGCATTGTTGGCACTGACTGTTAGCTACAATATTTACAGACTTGAGACTTTGGAACGGCATGAAGAGCAAGCACTGCTTTTTGACACTCTTGCTTACACCCTTTGTTTTTCTGTTTTCCCCCCAAAACCTTTTTACCTCTTCTGTCTTATTCTGCATGTTGCATGCATCTTCAGTGTGCTCCTCCTTACTCACTTTCACCGAGTGGGTGAAATTTTTTTTTTTTTTTTTTTTTTTTTTTT
>VCCN01002867.1:1355926-1369963 GCA_006491835.1 Architeuthis dux
TTTTTTTATTGATCACTCTGCCCAACAACGTGACGGTTTCTATTGAGTGACTAATTGCTTTTTCTTTCTTTTCAGATTGGCTATTTTCCTCTTACATATGTGCGTGAAGAAGACGATTAAAGATGGAGACCAGACAAGTAACCAATACAATGTGCCATTGTATTTGTTTTGGTGAAGAGCGGTTTGGAAAGGGATTGTGAATTTATATTATCAAACACTGTGTGTGTGTGTGTGCGTGTGCGTGTGAGAGAGAGAGAGAGAGCATATCTACTGATTGCCTGTAATACATGCATGCATGTAGTGTATGTGTGAGTGTGTGCATATGTTTACATTTATATCTATATATGTGTATATGTCTCTGTGTGTGCATGTGTGTATGCATGGTCACGTTCTTCATTCACTCACTCTGTGAAACTGGCAGACTACTATGCAGTAAGACCTGTCAAGTGAGTTGCTCCTCTTCCTCCTCCCCCCCTCCCGAACACTCCAGCTATCCAGACTTCTTTGAAGCTACAAGAACATTAAACCCCACCTTGAAAATTAAATTAAAATTCTTTCTTCCATTATTTTTACCACCACCACCAATTTTAGCATCTCGGCTCACACATCAATCTGATCACTTTATGAACTTGTAAAATTTGCCAAACTCAAGTGGTATGTATAAATATTCTTACAAATAAAAGTGGTCATACTGTTCATGTACTTGTAAAATAGCAATGTTCTGCTATAAATAATTACACTTCCATACCAAAACATTGCCTAAGAGAGTGTACAATAATTTATGTTGACCTTGATTATATCAATATTATGTATTATATCAAAATTATTATTATTATTAATATGATGCTTATTGGTAATAATTATAATATTCTTAAAGCTGAATTTTTCTTTTCTACGCCATTGAGTGGCCTAAATCTTGAAAAGATTGGTTCACTATTCATACTGAATCATGGCTCTGAATGAGAACTGTAAAACCCCTTGACATTCAAACAAGTCTTGGGTTGTGTGGGGATAGCCAACTCACCTGTTTTGTACCTTTTATTTCGTAACGCACTTACATGAAAATATACATAACCATAATATTCTCACATTCAGAGGGCCATTAGAATAACAAACACACACACACACACACACACTACTTCCTCCCCATATATGCATACACATATATTTGCTCCCTTTTATACATCCATATACTCTCTCACATTCATAAATGATAGCTATTCTCTTGTATTTGAGCAAGACTATTAAAGTCCAAATTTTTGAAGATCCTAAGTTGTTATGTATATACAGTTATGACTGAAATCTTTGGATGGTAGTAGTTTCTTTAGTTTATGGAGAATACATTTAAAAATATTGTAGTTAAGTTTTCCTGTTAGGTGGAAGCAGTTATAAGTGTTAGGCTGATGAATATACAAGAACTATCTAGAATTTATATTTAATAACTAACAACAAAATTGAGCAAAATGTTATGTCCAAAATCAATGGCACGAAAAAAGTCTAAACAGGAAAACTATAATTTTTCATGTATAAATGATGAATATTAAATAATAAATATTAATATATATTTATTTCCAGAAAGATTCTGAGTTGTGGTTTCGATCGCGCTTCTATTTATTCACATAAAAAAACGTATAGATTTCTTTTGGCAGTAGGAGCTATTTGGATAATGGTGAAAACATCTGAACATAGTTTAGAAATTAGAACCAAGATTATTGGGGCTTACAAGCCAGGCAGTGGATATGTCATTTCTAAACGATTTACTATCCCAAAATCAACTGTTCGAAACATCATTCTAAAGAACGTAACCCAAGAACTATGGAAAATTACCCAAATATTACAACTAAGGATCTCAGAAATAATTTGGAAGCCGCTTGAGTGAAAGTAACAAAAAATACTATTACTAGAGCCCTGCACAGAGCAGGCCTACGAGCATGCCAACCTTGTAAGACCCCTTTTCTAAAGGCTAGTCATTTTAAAGCTCATCTAACATTTGCAAATGAACATATTGGTAAGCTTGTCTCATTCAGGGAGAATATACTATAGTCAGATGAGACAAAACTAGAAATCTTTGGGCCTCACAACAAATCTTTTTGGAGACATCAAGGTGCGGCTTTCAATCCAAAGAACACTATCCCTACAACAAAACATGGGGGAGGGTGTATCTTGCTGCAGGGGTGTTTCTCTGCAAAAGGAACAGAAAGCTTAGTAAAAATTAATGGTATAATTAAAAAAAGATTATTGTGTAATATTAGATGTCAACTTGAAAGTGTCTGTTAGAAATCTGAAACTGAAGCGTGGTTGCATGACAATGATCCGACACATATTTCTAAATTAGTCCAGAAATATCTCCAGGATAAGAAAATAAAAGGTTTACCCGTGTCTTCCTAGAGTCCCGACCTGAATCCAATTGAGAACTTGGGGAATAAATTGAAGAAACGTGTAAGAACAAGAAAACCAACAAATCTGCAACAACTTGAAGATTATGCACAAGAGTGGCAAAATATCCCTACAGATGTTTGTTCTAATCTAGTAACAGGTTATCGAAAAAGATTAGAAAAAGTTATAGCTCAAAAAGGATATACAATTGACTATTAATTTTCTAGTGCTATTAATTTTGGACATACAATGATTTTTTGTTTTGTTTACAATTATTTAAAATTGTCTATATTTACTAACCTCATACCTATAGCTACCTCTGTTTTGCAGGAAATCTCTACTACTCAATTATTTTGGTAATTATTTTCAATAAATTAAGAAAAATTAGATCATGCCAATAATTTCAGTCATAACTATATATATATATATAATGGCCTGGTTAGTGACAATACACACTTTGGCAGATGTGTAAACACAGTGCATTTATATATGCAGAAGATTTCCTCTACAGTGGTGGTTGGTGGTTCTCTGACAAAATTTTAAAAAACTCAGTTTAAAAGACCCTGCTGCTGAGCATTTCTGTTAGTGTCAACTTCTCTCAGCATCCAGATGAGGGACTAAACCAGAAAATTTCAAAAGCAAAACTTTCTGGGAAAGGTTTATTTTAATTTTATTTTGGGCTTTCATTACTTGTTACTCCAGTCTGTTTTGTCAGTGACTTATTAGTCAGCTGTGAATATTTGTTCCGACTTTCTGCCTACCTGTGCAGCTTTTTTTCTCTTTCAACAAACTGCCGTGCCCAGTCAAATTCTGTGCGGCTCTATGAAATTTATTGCTTTTCTCTTTCAAATCAGAAAACACAAGTCCTGAAGATGCTGTCAGATATTTTTGGCAGAACAGAAATGTTGGCCAGGAAGATTCTTCCTTGATTTTTTTTTTAAATGCCCAGAAACAAAGTTGTGTATTTAAAAAATTTTAAACTCATTAAAAAAAAAAAACAATAAAAAAAACCCTACTCTCTTTCTTCTATGCAATGATAGGGTTTGTATACAATTGATACACACACCAACACTAACATCTTGGGTCCTTATTTTAGGGGTTTTAGAGTTTAATATTCACACTTAGTCTTTTTGCCTTCTGTTCATAAAGGTAACCTCTCCTGAATTTGGTATCAAATGTAAAAAAAGATTATATTTTCACCAATTTTCATATGCAATCAGGGAACATTTCATTACAGATCGCTGATTATTGTGTGTACGTATGCGTGCAAAGTGTCTGCTGATTTGCCTTGTTTAAACAACAAATTTAGGCTGCATTTTTGCCACCCAGCATATTTCCTGTTGGTCTCATGACTTGCAACCTGCTGAAAACCTCAAACAAACCCCCCCTCTCTTTTTAAATAAAATTATTGCAGATGTCTTTTTCAACCACTAAAATATTGTTGTCAGTTCAAGACATTCATTATCAAGTAAATATCGATGTGACATTTTCTCCATCCAGTTTCTGGTCATCTTATTAGATTTAACCACCAATGCACACAATACACACAAGGAAATCACTTCAACAGTTTTGTTTGTAATTATTTGTCATGAAATAATTACCAGATTCATTGCTAGTGAATAAGCATTCAAAATATCTAAATTCCAATTACTTAATAACTCATTGTTGCTACATAGGGCTTTGGTCTGAGCAAATTGAAACACTGTTTCACTTGATCACTCATATTAAGCAATGTTTAAATATTGACTATTGGAGAATTCCCGGTGCTTAAAGTTAAAAGTTAGGACTCCTGATCTGGCAGGAGACATTGGCAAATCTCTGCTGTTAAAATTGCCTTTAACATTCATATTGATGCAGTTTCATATAGTAGCAGAGGAAACTGAATGTACAGTTATTACCAGCCAGTTGAAAGATATGGTTTTGCTGCTGAGATTATTACAAAAGATTTTTTATCCATAGAATAAACCACGCAATTTATAAACCCCAACATTTATCCATTTTCTAATTGTGTATTTTAAGGAACCAGCAACCATTTTAGATTCTCTACATTTCAATCACTGCATTGTCTGCCCAGTATTTAGAGCTAAAATCAGACCTCATTTTTCTCAAGACTTTTCTATTTTTATTATTATTTTTCAGTTTCTTTCTATTGTAAAAAGCTTCATCATTTCTAACCTCCTGATGGCATTAAAAAAACAACTATATAAAATATTCACTGACCAAAATTAAACCTGCAAATTTAAGTGTAAAAACAAAATGAAAGCAAATTTTACAGTAGTCTGAATTACTCTTCCAATTTGAATTATGGTAACTGCCTTAAATTTCAGCTAATGTGCATTTGCCTTGTATGTTATTTGAAAAATCAAAAAATGTTACTAGAAATAAGAGGAAATGGAATGGTTTTTCTTTTATTCTATAAGAATTAGTTTAGTATATTTATACTGAATACTACTTTCGATTTCACTAAACTGAATAGCTGGTTTCAGATTAGTAAAAACTTTGGACCACTCTAAGATTAAACAAAATAAAACTAAAGGGTCACTGAATAACTATTAAAAGTGAGTTATATCAAGTAAAATAATGTTTTAGCAGTTCCGAGTTAGTAGGTTTGAAGCTGGCCAAATATAAATTTTGTAAATAAATAACCATTAGATTTTGTTATTCCAACCTATGAAAACTGCTGAACTATAAGATTCCAATATAATTGAAAGTATATTTAGTTTTGTTATTACATCAGATGATACAGCATAAATTACTCTAATTACTGGCTTATGCTGCTATTTAACTGGCACTGTATTTATTGCTGTAGACAATTCATTCCTTCTGATATTAAGGTTTAGTTTTCCAATGAATATTTTTGTCTTTGTTTTTCCAGTGATTCATACATCAAATTTTAAAATTTTATATTCATTTTTTTAAAAAATTCTCCAAAGTTTTATTCTATGAAAAAATAATGGAAATAGATAGTCTTTTGATATTTTTTTTTCTTTGATCATTCTAACAGCTTTTCTATCTTAAAATTGGTTTTATCTTTTAATTTGGTTCTGTTGCTCGTTTTGTGTGTAAGCGCCATATCCGCCCAATTGTTTGGCTGCCATATTCTGCCAGTGACAGAGTGTGTGGCATGTAGAGTGACCCCCACCTTCAATAAGGAGGAGTAAGAGGAGGAGGCTAATCACTGCTACTATGACAATTAGCTATGTGATGACTCCATTAGGTGGATGGGCAGACCTCCTCTGATCTGCACTTATTCAAAATTATTCAATTCCTAAAAATGCCCTTCCCAGCTATTTGCATGTGACTGCACCAATACTCTTTCATTCTCTTGCTTGTACATACTCTGCCCACCTGCTATTTGGATCCCATTTGTAATCAACTGGGCCAGGACACACACAGACATAGAGGAGACAATCTGCATTTTGTGTATTGCTGCCACCACCATCACTGTTGCTGGTTATTTCCACCCCACCCCCCCTAATCCTGATGTAGTTGTGGCAGCTAGATTTCAATTTGCCAGTAAACATGTTCTTGTGAGATGAAAGCATTTTAACCCTTTCAAGACTTAACCCATTAAACTGAATTAAAATATCCCAGTAGACTTCTAACATAGATCTACAGAACATATATATTCCAGCAGTCATTGAAACATTGGGATATATATGTACCAGGAGTCTTGAAATGGTTAAATATGCTGCATCTCATGAACAAATAAGGAAAAAAAGAAAAAAATATTTTTTCTTTTGTTCTCAGTTCTTCCCACTCCTTATTTATCATAATTAGAGAAAAAACACATACAAACTCTTAGTATTTCTATAAATAAAAATTATAATATTGAATATAAGAACAAAGCAAAAAAAAAAAAAAAGCATTTCTATAAAGGGAAGGTGTAAGATGCTGTGGATACTGATAAAATAAAAATAACATTCTCAAAAGAAAGCTTTTTATAAAAATAATGGGAATCTTCAGAGTGGGACTTTGAACTTGCTATCCATCACCTGTAACTCAGTTTGCTCGTAAAGAAGTCTGTTGTAATGTGTAACTGTTTTTGATGACTCAACAGTTGGTCAAGACATTATGTTCTCCCTCCATACCCTTTCTAAACAAAAGAAAAAGAAAAATCTTAAATAATATAATTTTTTTAATTTTATTTTTCCTCTTTTGAAAATGTTTGTTTCTGCTGCCAACTGCTGTAACCTTCGACTGCTTTATTCCCTCTTTGCTCTTGTCTGCCTCTGAAGCTGCGACTTCGTTATGCCAATTGCTTCACAGTCACAACTGCAAAGAAACAAAAGACAAACTCTTCATGTCAAACAAATATTAGATTTATTTTTTAACAAACATCTATCTTATTTAAGTTTGCCTCAACGAAATCACTTGATCAGCTTTCTTCCTTCCACTCATTTTTCCTCCTTTCCTTCCACTCATTTCTCCTCCTTTCCTTCCCACCATTATTTCCCAGTCAAACAAACATCTAATATATATATATTTTTTTTTTTTTTACTACCTCTTTTTAATGGACAATTTATATTCATTCTCCACTCTTCTCCCTGCCTGCAAAATTCTTTTCAAATTTACTCTTCAAAATTTACCCTCAAAAATGAAATTAAATAACACAGCTTTCTGTTTTATTTTGTCACACTAGAATTTTTTGCAGTGAGATAAATTTCTGGATATTTTATAATGGCTTGAGTGATGATAAAAATTGCTTTTGTGAAGAAAAAGAATAAAAAATATATTTTAATTTCTATCTTTAATAAAACAAAGATTTTTCTTTTCCTATAAATAAATGGCCTATTATCTCTTGTGAATAGAATCTTCATATGAAATGTTATTTAGTTTGGGTTCTCCTTTCCTTAATGACCCCACCTTGAAAAAAATTGAATGCTTATTCTGCCCCCTCATTCTGCCCCCTCATTCCTACCACTGCTCCGTCTTAGGATGATGTTCAGTTGAGGTGTCTTAGGACAGCATTGTGTTGTCCTTTTGCTGTAACAACTTCTTTCCCCCCTGAGAGGTTCTTCTGGCCTTGATTTTGCAGCCTCACGTCCCCATCACACCTCAACACTGACCCCCACCCTTCTCTTGAAAGGCCACGTTAAGATATATGTCTAGATACATACATCTTTTTGTCCTGTATGTGTAAGGATCATTCATTTTTTCCCTGGAAAAATTGTTGAAATTAGTTTTTTAAAACTTTTGACAGTCACCGTGCTCAAAATGGTAACATTTCCATTTAAATTCAAGTGTTCTAATACAATTACTTACACATACACACAGCTAGGCATAGTTAGTTGGAGCTCTCATCTAGAAAATGAATGATGACTTACCATTACCTATCATTATTCTCTGTCTACTTGTGCGAGACGAGAGAGAAACTTTCCCTCATAATTACTGTGTATTGTTTTTAAGGGATTCTGGTGCTGCAGTGAATAATTTTTCATATACAACAAGCTTTGATGAAGTAAAAATAATGCTTATTATTCATAATAACTTTTGGGGGGTGAGGAGCCAATGATGTCTAGAATATTGGCCTGTGAAAGATCAAAACATGCCAGACCTTAGAAGATGGTAAACTTCATGTCACTTAACACCAAATTGACTTTGATATCTGTGATCAATTTCTTGTATTGAATGTTCAAGCTACATTTACGGGACTATGCCGGTTGGTATGCACATCTGTCTCTCATTTCAAACTAGCTTTCAAATTACCTGTCCCCTCTCTCTTTGCCGTCTACATACTGCATATCTATACTCACCTATGCTCACTCGACTGTTCTAATTTTCTCTATTGCAATCAACTATTTGCCTTCATATTCAAAATATTAACTGCTGTTTGGTTGGTTGTCAGTTTATTATAAAATTTGATCCACATATGTGGCTTCAAAGTTTCACATTAAGAATGTTATTTCCAACACCTTTTAACAAGAATAATCAACTCTTCACTTGCCCTAGAGAGAAGTAACCATTGTTTATAAGTAACACTTACACTCAACCTTTTCCAATTTCTACTGCTGGTGTTTATTCACTGCATCTTCATCAGGTGAGCTCTGTGCACCATCTTTATCATAAACAAGTCATGTCTTCCTCTTTGCGGAGTCTGGAAGCACTAAACGTCTTCTACATCTTGTCATTTCATCTTCCTGGTTACATTTAGTTCCAATCTGCTGGGAATTCTCTTGCCTTTCTTCTCATTCATTCATGTGAAAACATCATGGACAGCCATTCTATATTCACACTCGGTACTCTCTCTCTCTCTCTCGATAGAAGGCAGGCTGTTACTTCTCTTCTCTCGCTGTTGCTATTCGATATTCATCTCTTCTTATTTCTCTTTCCAGCTCATTTACCATTGCTATTGCAACATTTGAAGAAGAAAAAAAACATGGAAAATTGCTTTTTATTAAGAAATCTGCCCATTGCTTAATAAACAGAATATGCTTCTTATTTTATATTCGCCTCACATCTACTGCTGCTGGCCAGTTTATTTCTTTATTCAAATACTGACTTATTATACCAACTTTTGTTCGGACAATCTAATCTCTTCTTCCCATCTCTGATGTTGACACAATGTTTCGGACGATTCATTCTACAGCCTTCTTCAGGTGTAGAATGTAATATCTGTAAGGAAAGAGTCTCTCTGCTATCGGTCTCTTTCTCTGGTGGTGCAAAGTTGGTATGTTAATGACTCTTCTTAAAGTTATAGACTGACATTATATCTTTCATTGATTTTTTTTCTCTTCAATTATCAAGTGAATGCATTAACATCTGAGCTAAAATTTGTTACCTGAACTTGAAATTCAGAAACTGTCTCTGTATTCATTATAAAGTCCAAAACTTGATAGACCATTTGCTTTCATCAATCTGCTATCAAAATGGCTGATATGGCTTATCTAGTAACAATATTGAATCATGTAAGTTTTATGAAAAGGTTTGGATCCTAGAAGTGATCACTTTAACCATTATGAAATCATTCTCAGTACACCCATCGATTTATGAAACTTGCAGATAGTATAAACTATTTAATACCAACTTTGATGGTGGTAGAGCATTGGTCTGAAAGCCAGGACATTCCTTTCTCAGTGATATGGTAAATTACATTACTATGCATTAACATAAGATAAACCTTCCTTGTATTCAGTTTTGTTCCTGTAAAAAGCTTGCAATTCCCCAGTCAAGGAGGTAATTATTACTCTGAAACATTAAGCAGCTTTTCATTGGATTTGTTTGTAATAGTTTGGCAACAGTGCATCTCTCAAATTTCTTCATTTGCTCTCCAATAAGATCCTCTTCATCTTTCTGCTCTAATTCTATATCTAAATAATCATCTTCATGTGCTACTGCTTTTCAGACACACTATATTCCTCTGTTTGGCTTGTGCATCACATCCCATTTCCCTCTGTCGTCTCTATTTGCCAATACTTGGCCTGCTACCTTGTTGCTTATTTCTGTTTGGATTTTATAATTGCAGAAGTCTCACCTAACAAATTGCTGGGTTTCTTAAGTACAATTTTTATTATTTTTTAAGGTGTAAATAATCTTATGGACAAATTGGTCATTTTTTTTGTTGTTGTTATTTAAAAAAAAAAAAAATTCCCAGCTGTCTTGGTTTGGTTGTGATTGTGTCTTGTAAGGGAAAAGAAAAAAAAATTGATCTGACCAGATGTTTTTAAACTCTCCTTACTGTTCTTTCTGTGGCTTGTATGAAGACGGCAGAGTGCCGCACCCACCTTGGCATGGCTCCCGGACCAAAGATGATAACCATCCAATTTTTAACCCCTCCCCCTTCCCAGCCAAACAAACTTTTTCTGTACATATGCGTGTATGTATGTATGCATGTTTAGGAGCGTGTGTGTGTTTCTGTCTGCTGAGAGTATGCGCACATAACTTTTTTATTTCCCCACCCCTTCTTTTTTATTTGGTGTGCCTGTTTTCATTATATATATATGTAATATATATATAATATACCATTCCCCATCCCCTCGGGAGTTGTCACCACTATCAACATATATGTATCTATTTGTATACAGGCTGTTTTAAAAGTCCCTATGTAATTCAGTTCAACATTCAAAATTTGGGTACAATTTTATTACAGTTTATTAGAAAGCTCAATTTCGATGAATGCTTAAACCTGTTATTGTATGCAAGCACTTTTGGTAACTCTGGGGAACCTGAATGAATGCCTTCAAAATATCAGAGTATCAGACAATTCGTACACAGGCTTTTGTCAGCTCTGTTTCCTCATCTATCCACACCCCTGTGTAGGATTATGCTAGTTGAATATTGAACAAATGAGGTTCAGAGACACGGTTGTCAGATTTGGCCAGAAGGGGAGATAATCCAAGATTTATCTCTGAGACTTACCAAAAACTGGCATTGGGATAGCATTGAATTTCAAAATTGAGCCAGTCTGGAGGTTCAAAGCCAGCCTCTTGAGGCCGCTGTCTCCAGATTCGCTTGATTTCCAAATTCAACGCTATTCCAATGCCAGTTTGGATTATCTCTCTACCATCTAGCAACCCTGTTCAGAGATCTGTACAACCTGCAAAAAAACATCCTGGAAGTTATGGCATTGTTTAAAATGCCTCAAAGAGAATTCAGTAATACAGGTTCAAGACTTCCGGAGATGATAAAGGTGCTAATAAAGAACTGTGTCAAAGAATTCATTTTAAACAGAGGCCTTCTATTGTAGTTTGATTAAACCTGGTTTTCAACATTTAAGCTGGAACAGATGGGGACTTTATAAGCACTCTGTATATATTATGTTCTTTGATGAAAGAAAAGAAAGAAAAAAGCAACTTACATGTCTCAGTTGACTCGTGAGTGAATTTACTACATCAATTTAATAAAAAAATTTTAAAAAAGCGAAATTAAAGTGAATGACTGCCTACAAAAAAGCCGTGTCCAGCTGAATTGTAGAATCCTGAAAGTTGTTTCATTATGTAATTCCCATGCAATATGTAGTGTAAAATAAAGCTCTTGTACAGTCTCCACTTTTTATTTTACTTATTTTTTAACTTTTCTACTTGATGCATGAACAATTATTTTTTTTTTTCTGTAAAAAGGAGTTTCAGTGAATTTGGATTAGTTCTAAGCAAAGGAAAAGGAAATATAAAGCTGACAAAAAAAAAACTTGAAAAACGTGAAATGACAGAGAAAATAAAAGCTTTTTATATCTGAATATTTTTTATTAATCTGATCTTTCTTAAACTTTATTCAAGAAACAGTAACTTTACTGGAAATGTTGAAGCATATATACACACACAAATATATATACGCACACACATTTTTTGTTCATTTGAAAATCTTGATTGTGAAACCAACCGTATTGTTTATGAACAAATAAAAACTTATTTATAAAATATCCACTCTACCGATGGTATTAAGCATTCTCTGAAACTAAAGGTCTACTGTGATTTTTATGCACTACTGTGTTGCATTTTGATGACTATGGAGAGTAAAGAAATTTGCGGCCTTTTGGCTAAGATCAAAGTGTAGTATCTGTTCTTCGAAACCGCCATGGCTTCGAAATACGGAGAAATGCAGCCCTTCGTGGATCCTGTGGCATGCTCAGGTATCATCCTGGGAGAAGTTGCGCAGGATATCTTGGTCAGCTGGTCGCGATCACCATTAGCACGCTCGGGATTCCTCCTGAGAACCTTTTGGAATCCCCCGCCCTTCTGCCTGCACGTTCGCGTGCAGCACCCCACTTTAAAAATGACTTCATGTCAAATTTTGCCACTGTGGGGAGGCGAATAAATAAGGCGGCCTTTTCAATGTGTAGTATCTGTTCTTCGAAACCGCCATGGCCTCGAAGTTCAGTGAACCATGGCCCTTCGGGGGTCCTTGTGACATGCTCGGGTATCGTCCTGGCACAGGATATCTTGGCCAGCTGGTTGGGAGGCGATCACCATTAGAATGCTCAGGCTTCGTCCTGAGAACCTTTTGGACCCCCCCCCTTTATCCCGGTCCTCGTGGCATTTGTCTCAGTGACAGGGATTTGGGATTCTCCCCCCTCAAGTCTCTAGTCATGGGGACATGCGATCAACCCTCCCCCTACTGAATCCGGCACTAAATAACCCACTAAGGGTCGATGTGCCGTTAAACAAAACAATCAATCAAAACCAAAATTCCAAGTTTGTCCTTTTTTCCTCAATTTGAAAATTGTTAATAAATGTGAAACAACTTGTTACTGAGACCTTGTTCGGTTTTATTTTCTTCATAAGTTGTATACTGCTCTACTTATTTTAAAGCTTAATTTTTTTCATACAGGTATTGAGCCCTTTTTACAAATATTGTCACTACATATATCCGTTTTATGTATTTATGTTTTGAAATATTTTAGCTTAAAATATTTCTTCAACTATCATTGTATTTATATATATACTTTGGAATCTTAATATGGATAGTAGTCTTGATTTGAAATTGTTTTTTCTTCTAAGTCTCATAGTTCTGTAACTAGTGTTACCAAGGAGAAAAAAAAACAGCAAAACTTGATCTTCCATCTTGTGAATTTACCAATTCAACTACTGTAACCATTTTCAGACAACGCTATACTTTATTACTCTAACCAACTTGCTTTGGTTTGAGACAAGTTTTGACCTTATAATTATCTGTTTAGGATATTATTTGCTTGCAATATCCAAGTGGCATAATCTTTTCCTTGGTCATTATCATAGTAGGATTAATATCCAGTCATCATGAAAAAAAAGCTACAATCTTATGAACTTATTACTGACCTTGGTCTTCTGTGAGGAGATGCTGCTATACCCTGTTAAATTAAATCAAAAAAGACTTTTTATGTAACTTATGAATTAAGCTACCTCTAAAATGCACGTGAAGAATGCAAACAAATATAGTTGATTTGCAACTTAATAATAAGTGTGGGGTTGGCATTCGCATTTACCCCAATTATGATAATCTGATTTCTATCTATCTATCTCTAATATATATTAGAGATAAGTTTGTATGTCCATCTTCTTTTAAATAGTGCAAGAAGTATTGAATTAAGGTGCACCTAAAGTGCACTAACTTGAAGAATTCATTAAGACACCAAAATGCTATAAACGTAATGGAAAGACATTTCATTTCTGACATGAAAAATAATTTCTCGTGGAATCCAATAGTTTGAATATGCCTTCAGTAACAACAATTACAGCTACTTTTCAGACTGAGCAACGTCGAGCATGCTGCTAGTTGTGAATATTAAATCGATATCTATAACTAGTATATATTTGAGAAAGTTTGTGTGTGTGTTCATGTTCGTCTTCTCCCAAACAGTGCATTGTATTCAGAGGTATTGAATTAAGGTAGCCCTAAAATGCACTAACTTGACAAGTGCAAAACAAATCCAGGTGATTTGCATCTTAATAATAATGGTGTGTGCTCTGTATTCATGCTCACGCCGATAATAATAATCTAATTTCTATCTATATCTATAACTAGTATATATTTGAGAAAGTTTGTGTGACCTAGAGAGTGCATACCTCTGACAACGCCATTGTCAAGAGAAGTAATTGTGTATGGATCCGTCCAAAAATGTAATCACTTCTTCCGTAGCCCATAGCCCACTCTTTCACAAAGTTTTATACAGAACTTTTGGAGATATTGTGTGGACAGGCATTAACTTTTGGTCATATTATGAGGTGTGCACATATAACTACGACG